>JAVXUO010000366.1:0-44350 GCA_033065855.1 Escallonia rubra
GGAATATGAAGGGTAGATGGGCTTTATGTTGAGGCCCAATACTGAGGTATCCCACCTAACTAGATTAGGCCGAGTTTACCAAACTGTCCCCTAACCAGCTATATCCAACCGATTATTTTCTCAAGATCACCAGACGATGAAGTGTTGTAACATTTAATGAAGACCCAAGCAAACATCTTTATTAGGTGTTACTATCTGGCTCTTACTCCCACCGACAAGCCCTGATCAAGGTGGAGATACGAAATCTACCTACATTAGGACCCAGCCACAATGATCTTCTCCATATCACAATTTGAGCATTTGATAAGAGGGTTTCCCTAATCCTCATAGACAATGGTCCGGCCTTCAATATCTTCCCCCCGTGCACTATCCAAGCCTTTGGTGCCCTTGATATTAACTCTTCAGAGTTCACTCATTTTAACCAAGCCGTTCGAGCCTATGACACACCCAAAGAGAGGTTATTGGCACATTCAAGCTCGCTATGACTGTAGGAACTGCCAGTCTTGAAGTTGATTTTTAAGTGTTGGATATACCCGTTGCGCTCAATCTTCAGCTATGAAGGCCATGAATACATCTTGTAGGTGCAATCCCTTATATATTACACCAGAAGGTTAAGTTTGTGTTAGATAAAGCTATCTTTACAATCATGGGTGACTCATAGCTACCTCGGATTGGAAGGTGGAAAGGACAAGGACACTGTTATGGTACCACATAACTCGTTGGATGTTCTGCTCAGTAGATTCAGGATTGACAACCCGGTACAGTCCCTAGAGTACGAGAAAGTTTGTCTCGTTAAGAACTTCCTCACCTTTGCACCTTATAGCAACATAACAGTGCTCCTTATGGTGCGGAAGCTTCACTATTTTCCAGAAAATGGTTTGTGCCGAAAGTGCCAAGGACTACTCATTTTTCCAGTTCTCGAGAATAAGAAGACCAGTTTGGGTTGGGGTACAAGTCAACCAAAAAGGAAAAGAAGGAAGCTATCAGAAAAGTGGTCCAAAGTCAAGAAGGACAAAGAAAGCTAAGAGATCATGAACTTCAATGACATGACTAAGGTCCCCACCTTAAATGGATGCTTTGTTAAGGAAAGAGAGAGTGGACTTCTCTACGGATTTTTGGATCCTGTCTACAATGTGTAAACAGGGAAGCTGATCAAAGGATGGGAAATCTTCTATGATTGTGAATGGGTTGAAGACGAGGAAATACCGATCCTGACTAAGCCGAGTACTAAAGATGTTTATGACTTGATGGACTTCATGGAGCCTAAATGAATGACATGATGCTTCAGTAATATGCATACCCTGATGCTTATCTGCAGAGTGGATTACTAGATTATGAACCCAACAAGCCTAATCACTCCAGCATAGGGCGACGCATAGAATTGGATGATCGAGTACAGATCGCTGACTAGGAGAGATTACTAAAGGATGTCCTGCTGCCGAGGCTATTCCCAAACCAGAAGAATTGGATGCTTATGCCACTCTAGACAATTTGAATTTTCTCATTCATTGTGTTATCCCTGACTTTTTGATTAATAATGTGGTGGTTGCTTTTGATTACTCTTTGATAACTGATATAGGTTATGATGAATTAATCAACACGGTTAATGATGAATCACAACCAATGGACCTAAAAGAGAAAAATATTTCAAAGAAATGATTAAAGAAATAGAAAACTTTGAGTCTAGTCGAGTCAAGCCTATGGCGAAAGAAACAGTCAAAGTCAACACAGGTTCGCCGAAATATTTGAAGGAAATCAAGATAGGGGCTAGTCTAGATGATAGAGAAAGAAAGGACATCATTGCACTCTTGAGAGAGTTTTATAGACGTATTTGCTTGGTCATATAGTGACATACGCGTATCCACCCGTTGATAGTGAAACGCCACTTACTGACCTTGTTAGAAGCCACACCCGTCAAACAGAAGCTCCGTAAGTTGAGGCCGGAGTAGTCCCTTAAGGTTAAGGAGGAGATTTGAAGTTACTCCATGTCAGATTCATCAGAGTAATCGAATACCCTACATGACTATCCAACATCGTACATGTCCCCAAACCTACCGGCCAGGTCCGAATGTGTGTTGACTACCGAGACCTTAACCGAGCATCCCCTAAGGATGACTTTTCCTTACCCATCATAGATATGATCATAGACAACACCTCAAGGCACAAATTGGTTTCCTTCATAGATTGTTTTATAGAATACAATCAGATAAAGATGGCTCCGGAGGACCAGGAGAAAATAGCTTTCACCACCCCCTGGGGCACATTTTGTTACATAGTTATGCATTTTAGTTTGAAGAATGCCGGGCTACATATCAGCAAACTGCTACTACTCTTTTCCAAGAAATGATTCACAAGGAGGTAAAAGTATATGTGGATAATATGATCATCAAGTCAAGGAAACGTGAAGATCATTACACAGTCCTGAGTAGATACTTTGAGAGGTTAAGGTAGTACAATGTGAGACTCAACCCACAGAAGTGCATGGCTACAGCCCAAGAATTACTAGGATTTATGGTGATCAAACAGGGCATAGAGGTTGACCGAGCAAAAACTAAAGACATAGTTGAGATGACTCTCCCAAGAGCGAGAAAGAAATCTGAGGATTCTTAGGGAGAATCCAGTACATCAATCGGTTCATATACCAACTGACAGTGATTTGTGAGCCTATGTTCAAGTTGTTGAAGAAAGATTCAACCAAATAGTGGAACCCGTTATGCCAAGAAGCCTTCACAAGATCAAACAATACATTAACAACCCCTAATCGTGAGCCCTCTAATAGCCGGTAACCCCTTATTGCTATATCTAACCATGACTGGCGTCGCAGCTGGAGCCATGTTAGCCCAACATTTGAAGAATTCTTTGGTTGAGAGTCATTTAATATGTCAGCAAGAAATTGGCCCAAGGAGAGGTGAATTATTTAGCTTTTGAGAAAACATGTTTTTCTCTGGTTTGGGTAACGTAGAGATTGAAGCATTATGTTTTGGCTTACCCTATCAGGTTGTTAGCCATGATAGATCCCATGAAGTATTTGTTTGAGAAATCAATCCTATCTAACCTCTCAGCCAAGTGGCTTTTGTTGATTTTACAATTCGATATCACCTATGTCACCCAAAAGCCAGTTAAAGGGAAGATTGTGGCCTACTTGTTAGCCAGATGTCTGACAGAGGACAGTACAGATGGGAGGCAAAATTTCAGGATGAAAGGGTTTATGTCGTTGAATCAGAGATCAGTTAGCAGTTGTATTGTGACCGAGTAACTAATAACAAGGGATTTAGGGTAGGGATACTGTTAATCTCACCAGATTAAGCCCATTCACCCGTAGCCATCAAGTTAACTTTCGACGGTACTAATAACACTGTCGAATATGAGGCTTGTACCATTGGTTTGGAGATGGCTCTAAGCTAGAAGTCCAAGAGATTACAGTATGTGGTGATTCAACTTTATCATATACTTGATGGAAGGGATGTGGAGAATCAGAGACGAACGTGTACAGGCATACCACGCCCACTTAGAGAAGATCTTAGATCAATTCGAGGATGTAGAGTTCCATTACCTACCCCAGCTCAAGGATAATTTTGCTTATGCCTTAGCGACACTTGCGTCGATGGTCGATATCTTGAGAGAAAAGAGATCAAGTCGTTTATAATACAAAAAAGGATCGACCAGCTTATTACTTCATGATAGCACCCATAAAAGAAGACAAAGTAGCCAAAGCGTGGTATACTGATGTTCAAAAACTAAGCTGGGATGGTAAATACCCTGAAAGGTGTTCCGTGAAAGATCGTGTATCTTTGAGGATGTGGGCAGCAAAGTTTATCATGTATGACCAGCACTTATAGAAGAGACAATACAATAGAGAACACCTATTGTGGGTGATTGAGAAAGAAAGTAATCAGATCATGGAATATATACATTCAAAAGAGTGCGCACAACACATGAACGACCAATTTTTAGCAAAAAATTTCTCTGACAGAGATATTACTAAAGTACGATGGAGCAAGATTGCATCAAGTATGTAAGAAGGTGTCATAAATGTCAAATGTATGCCAACCTGCAGTATTTCTCTCTACGAGAGTTATATAACATGACATCTCCGTGGCCTTTTTTAGTTTGGGGAATAGATGTAATATGGAAGATCAATCCTAAAGCTTCTAACAGACACAAGATTATACTTGTAGCTATAGATCATTTTACGAAGTGGATGGAAGCTGCTTTGTATGCCATGCTTAACACCAGGAAAATGGCCTAGTTTATTCGGACCAACATCATTTGGCGATGCAGAGTGCCTTGATGAAGGGGAAGTCAAAGATTTAGCTAATGATTATGGTATCATCTGACATTGCTCATCGCAATACTATCCACAAACCAATGGGGCTCTCAACGCCGCCAATAAGAATATCAGGATCATGCTAAGTAAGATGACATATTCCTGTAGGAGTTGGCGAGATAAGCTCCCCTATGCCCTTTGGGGCTGTAGGACATGAGTGAGAATATCAACCGGAGCTACCTCATATTCGCTAGTTTATGGCATGGAAGCCGTACTCCTAGTGAAATTAGATGTGGATTCTATTAAGGTATAATTGTAAAACCAAGTAGGTGAGGAAGATTGGGTGCGACACCACTTTGAAAAGCTAGCTCCGGCAGATGAGAAGAGGTTGTAAGCTTTATACCACATTCAGGGTTATCTAAAGCGAGTGAGAGGACGCAGTCTGAAAGAATGTGATTTACTGCTGAAGGAAAATATCGAACAGATCTGGAAGCCGCAAGGAAAGTTTGAACCTGACTGGTCAGGTCCCTCTATGATCAAGCAAATAATGACCGGGGATGCAGCATTATTAGTTAATTTAGATGGGATTGAACTGTCACAATTAGTCAGTGTAGACTGTCTAAATAAATATTATGCATGAGTGAAATTTATAAATGAACTACGAATAACCCCATTCGAAATGTGGTACATAATTATCTCGAATGTGGTCAAATTTTAATGAAAATCTTTTATTCCACTCGAGAAAAATAAAAAGAGCCCGCTAGGACGAAAATCCTGCAAAGGGCGGGCTAGGCAAAAGTTAGGACGAAAACAAAAAAATGAAAGTGAAAATAGTAAAGAGAGAGAGAGAGTCCGCTAGGACAAAAGCCCTGCAAAGGGCAGCCTAGGCAACATAATTTTTTTTGGGTCCTATCAGTAACCTAAGGGTGATGAAGAGGGACGATCATCTTCATCAATAAATATGACTGACTTGAACTTCTCCATATCTTTCTTGTAAGTCAACATACGAGATATTGGGATCATATCCTCCAGAACTTTAGCCTATGCAATTGAGTCTTTGTTCCTTTTCTCGATCCTTGTACCCTTGCCATACCTCCTATCAAACTGGCCCTCGATATAAACATCCATGTTTTCTTCTCGGTCCTGAGCATCTTTTATAGACAGTTGCCTCTTTTATTGTTTCTTCTTAAGCAGTGAGGAAGGGATTTGTCGAAACTCATCAATGCTCAGAGACCGAATCAGATTCTCGTTCACATCAAACTTCTCTTCAAATAGCCGAGAACCAATCCAAGACCGCTGGATCCATGAGACTCATACTTCTCCCTCAACTTGGGGGCGACAGAAGCTCTGAACTATACTATGAGAAGATTTACTGGGATCAGGTGTTTCAGGCCCTAAGCCGATGGCAGCGCGAGCTTCTTCTTTAGCTCGTTCTAAAAACTTTATTTCACAGGCACTTAGGAAATCCCAAGCTAGCTCTACCCTCAGTCATCTCTCCAAAGCCAATACTTTCTCCAGAACCATAGGCCAAAGCCAGTTGATATACTTCTCAGACAGCAAAGGATCAACATGATCCATACAATCCATAAATTTATCACTACATATGAAGTGATAAAAGTAGGGAGGACAGCCTTAACCTTTGGAAACAACCTTGATCAGCGAGGGGCTAAGGTCTCTCACCACAACAACAAAGTTACTGTAAAATTCGGGATGACCTACTTGTAACTTAACCGTCTCAGAATCCAACAAGTGAAGCAAAATGATGAAGATCACAATCCTAGAAGACTGACACAGTAATACCCAGAAGTCTACAGAGTAGGCCCGTGGACTTTCCACTAGTGATGGTACCAAGGAATACCTTTGGATTCTCGTACACTAAAAAAGTGAGTCCGATCATCTACGCCGGAATGATCTTCAAAGGGCAAAGACCGAGCGTGGAATGAACAAGGGTGATATCTCCCCTCATTAGGTCTAACTATCAGCAGCATGTGATCTATGAGCCACATATATAAAAGCAAGGGGCTACCCTTCAATGTAGCACTTGGATCTTCATGTACCTCGGTAATCCTATTTATGGCATCAACTAATATTATCGGGATCAACGTTTTTCCTTTAGAAGACACTTGGACTAGCAATTCAGCCAGTCTCATATAAGCAAAGTCAGGGCCAACCACAATAAGACATTTGGCCACCAGACATAACCCTAGTGCCGCCACCCAACCACAGGCATACCACTGATCATGGTTATACGGTTTGGCAAAAAAATACTCTATTAGGGGAGAAAACAAAATACACTTACCTCGGATAAAAGACATTGGCACGCTCTTCGTTGACTCCCAACAAATCCCTGAGGGCCTTAGCATAGCCTTCTTGAATGACTAAAACATTAATGGGTAAATTAGCAGGGATATCTACCAGAGCAGAGAATTCTTCATGAGTCGGGCAAAGCTCACCCAAGCCAAATCAAAAGACATGATCATCAGTATATTAAATTTTGCATGTAGCTCGGAGAATATCTTCATGAACAACCACGGTCTGCAAATTCATGATAGACCTCAGATTGAATTCCCAGTCGAGATGAATAAGGTCAATTTTGTTGAAGGAACTGGCAAAAGCTCAGAATTAGAGCTCGAAGATCGTGTGATTATCTTCGGAGGCCATTGGGAGTTCTTCTGAGAGAATGAAAGTCAAATGCCCCTCTGAATGGATGAGTCCCAAATATATAATGAGAAAGCCCTAAGTTGTATAAAGATATGACTCAAAAATTAGGAACTTTTATCACAGAAACTGAACGGTTTTGAACAAACCAGCCGATTTCCCTTTTTGTTTTGGAATATTTGGACAGTCAATCTTTCTGATCAACCGTCCGATTTTATCAGAAAATTTGATTTTTATCCCAATCAACCTTCTAACTTTACTAGAAAATTGATTTTTTTTCTGATCAATTGTCCGATTTTACCATAAAATTAATTTTGTTTCTGATCAACCGTCTGATTTTACCATGAAATGGGATTTGGCTTCTAACTAACCGCCCGGTTAGTCAGTGTTCGTAATATTTTTATAGAGTCTGCCTATTCTGAGGCCAAACCTTGTACCTGTTTCACAACTTAATCCAACTCAATCTAAACATTAACTTTCATCCAGCTCTTGGCCTAATCTCTATTCTTTCTGTGCGAGTGTGTGAGCATACATTCAAACTAATCACTTAGATAGAAACTGGTAATCAAAATCTTAACTCAAAATAAAGAAAAGTTGGATAAGTCCCGAATGGACTATAGGTCCTGCTCTAGCTGATCAAGAGTCTGGGCATCAACTCCTCCAGGTTTTCATCAGGCTTGCCTCCTTCTCGTCACCGAGTCTCAAGGATCCATCGTCTTGCTTATACTCCTGCTCCTCGAGATCATGGGATGACATGCTCAGTCCATCCGACTTCTTGTAGGTCTTAGGAAAGACCGCGACAATCCGAGAAGACTTGTGTCTCTGTTTCATCGGTGGAGTGGCTGAGGCTTTTCCTTTGCTCCCACCATAGATATCAAAGGCGCAAGGCGCAAGCTCGCGCATTTTTTAAGTAAGGCATGAAATAACAATATATAGATATTAGTTCACTAATCCAATAAAATCACATAAAAATTCAGAGCATGGCAATTTAACAAATTTTCAACAGTAGAAAGAGTTTCAAGTCCAACGAGAAGTAGTTAAGCCTAAGTGAATATGGGCTAAGGCGACAATGTTTTCCTCAGAAGGGAATCATAGGCTCCAAGTCTGGTAGAATTTCCTCCTCAATTTCATCTTATTTGTCTACAAGGTGAAGTGAAGGAGTAAATTTACTTAGAAGAGAGTAATAGTTGGGGACAAAATGCTAGCACAATAAACAACAATAAGATAATTGATTTATGAGGGATTTGATACTTTAGTTTTTTCTTTCTTCTGGTTCAGATATTGATTTATTATGTTATGAAACAAAGAATAAAAAACAAGGAACTGTTGAGATGATGCCACAACACAAAAATAAAAAATTAGGATTTTTAGGCTTTTTATGCGCCTCCACCACTGCCTTGCGCCTTGGGTTTGGGTGCCTAAGTGCACAAGGCCTACGATTTTTCGAAGGGGTTGTGCCTTGCGCCTAGGCCCACCTTTGATAACACTGGTTCCCCTAGTAACATCATTTTCCTTCGATAGCGCCGGCTCCGGTTGACTAACCTGCCTCGAGAAAGTTTGACTAGTCGCCATTGTCTTTACCCGGCTTCCCATCCGAAGTACCGGAGCTCTTCTCGTAGGAGTTTGAGTGGCAGTAGAGGATTAACGGGCTCTACAAAGCTTTGTCCTCCACTCGACCTAACTCCTGAAGGTGGCATCGAGGGAGTGGGAGTAACCGCCTCTGTCGTCTCTGTAGACGGTCTGTAAACCTCTAGCAAGTCCCATAACGTGGATACCATGTCCTTAGGACTGTGTATCATCCAATAGGCATCCTTCAACACTAAGCTCGGGACCTATAATAAAGAATATCATAGGGTTAAAATAAAAAAATGACAAATTATACACAATTGACATTTAACTTTGTCGTCTGGACTTGCGGGACTCTTTGAGCTCAAAGACCTCTGGATCCTTTTTTGGCCGGGGAATCGGATCTTGCTCCTCGCTCTTACCCCTCAAAAGACCGGCACTATCCAAGGAGGGAATGATATATCATCCGTAAATTTTGTCTCCTTCTTCCCTTTACCTTTCTGGTTCCGAGCCACCCTTGCCCGATGTGTCCTCCTCAGCCACTCTGCAATCAACATGGGAGCCAGGTCCTCTCTCGCGAACGCCTTGTAAGTATGAGGATCATTCGGACACCTCAAGGAGGATACTTCAAAGCCCCTAAACAAACTCTGCCTTAATCCCCGGTCTTAGGTTCCGATCTGATACATCCCAAGGGGGCGGGCTGCCGCAATAAGGGCCTCCATGTCCATATGATGCTGGAAGAACACCTGCTTTCCCAGATAGAACTTCTCTTACGAGGGTCCCACCAACAACACCTGGCACTAGGAGCGCCGACTCCTCGGGGTAAGCCTCAGCCGTCTTTCACTTGGACAAAGATGCATGAAAGAAAATGAAAAGATTGTGAGTATGCAAGAATGCACTAATGAAAATTAAAAAATTATATGAATCCCTTACCGGGGATGCATTTCCCGTTGAAACCCTCCTGGTAGGCTCCCAGTATGGCCTCTACCTGCTCATCCTAGAAGTTCAACCAGAACATCGTCGGCTCAATCTCACTGGTGTGTCCCTCATCCAATCACGGGGTACGCGATCCCATGATCTTGAAAGCCCAAACCTGTGAATAGAGGAAACATGTGAGAAAGATGTCTAAAGGGATGCATGAGAATAATTAGAAAAGAACTAAAAGAGCATAGAAAAACCTCCTAAATGTTGCAGTACCCGTGAAGCTTAAACACTGCCCCCGGGACACTGGGCCCATAGAATGATAAAGGTGCACCATAGTGGGAGTACCAAGTTGTACTCCCATATCTTTACCACAACCCCAAAGCCCGCAGGCACTACAACAGTACGGAGTCATCCCTATTACTGAATAATGTCTCTCCCAAGACATATAACTAAATCCCCCGGATATACTGATAGATAGTTGGCCCATTAGCACCCTCGCAGTGTGAATAAAAGGTACCAAGTAAGATGGAACTGCCCTTTTTGTAGGATGGCTTGAAACCAAATGGCCGGACCACGAGGTTTCGGGCCCTTATCGAGGTCATATACCCAATGAATATGCCTCTCTCGAACGCGAATACTGGTGATATTCACAAGATCGAATGGGGTAAGCGTCCATTCTTAAAGAAAGCATTGGTGGAATCCCACCAACGCTTGGCCAAACATAAAAGATGGTTTTTACTACGGTGAAAACATGTAACCCGTCTAGGAAAAGTTCAAAGTCGGTCTCGGCTATTCTAGCCTCCACAGATTGGGGTACCTTACCCCACCATTCCATTACCAAATTGGGAGACCCCTTACATCGTACATTCACTGGGAGGGGCTACAAAATCAAAGAAAAAGAAAAAAGAAAAATCTAGAGGAGCCGTCAAATTTGTGCATGAAGTGCATGAAAAAATATCATGTGCGGGTCCTGCTTTGCATGGGAATGACTTGAAGGAATTCGTTAGAAAACATACCTCGCCCATAAAAAAAATGCTTGCTAAGGTGTATTCCCTGATCCGGAGTCAAAAGAAAGTGATCATGCGTCCAATTCTTTGGCCAAAAGCGTGAGACACGGCCAATTTGTAGCCAACCCTTAGAGTTTGAAGAACTCCGTAATTCCTCAGAATATGGAAGAGGATCGAAGAGAATCTTAGGTTTTTATAGACTAGAGATGTAATTGGGTAAGGATTTGGCAAATATGACAGAGAAAGTGATTGGATAGTGTTTGAAGTGGGGAAAAAATGGTAGATATCGTGCCCAAATCTGAATGGATAAACCAACCAGTTTTTTTGTTTAAATTGGTCAAACCTACTGACTTACCGGCCTGTTTTTTACGTTTCAATTTTCATAAATTCAAACCTGTGGATTAACTGGCTGGTTTTCGATTCAATATTTTGACTTTTTGTATCCTCTAACTAACTGGCCAGTTTTCGACCTGAAAAAAAAACCTTTTGCACTTTTGTGTGAAATACGTGTTTGCATAGTTTTGTGTGCTTGTGCTTGTGTGCCTTGCGTATTTGCATGACAGTTTGTTTTTCCTAAGGTTATGTGTTTTGTCTGCATGTATATTTTTCATGATACCTAGCTCATTCGACTAGGGCGTTTGTACACGTTGTTGCCTTCAGCTCTAGACAAGGTTCAATATCAAATTTTTCTTGTAATATTATTGTTCGAAGACTAATCATTGTTATTGTTGGCTCCGGCTTCGAACAATACCTATATCTTAACGAATAACGTTAGTCTGATTCCTCCCTGGGGGATACATAGAAAACCCTTTAAAGGTTCGACCTCATACCCATGTCATGGTCCACGAGTCTGTCTAGAGTCTTGTGGTCTTTTCCTTGTTTCATTACAAAAAAGAATTGTTTTTTACTGATGTTTGCCCGTGTGCGAGCTCGCTCACCGAGGAGTTGTTTAGACACCCCATTTTGTAATCATTACTAATTAAATAAATATTGGGCTTCATTATTAATTATAGTTTTATTATTAAGCTTAGGCTTGGTAATATGACTAATCTTATTAATTTGGTCCAGTTCGGTCCAGTTGTCAAGGTCATAAGTCCATTAGTCAAGTCCAGTAGTGGTTCAGTTAGTGATTAGGTACAATCCAGTCCAATTGTGTCATTCTAGTCCAAGTTTAGATTGTGATTTGTCTAGATAATTTAGGAAATTCTCATGTGAATTATTCATAATGCAAGGGGATTAAATCAAGGGTTAATTACAAAACTGTCCCCTGAGGTTTACACGTTTTTGCACTTTGTTCCACGTGTTTACAACTTTTGCAATATTGTCCCCTGAGGTTGACAAAACCATTGCAAACAGCTCCAAAATTGGATGACCGTCTAAATTCGGACGCTAAGTCAGCATGTGCTGTGCACATGCCATTTTGGCATGGGTAGATCTGTCATTTCGCATAATGTTGAATACAAAACTGTCCCCTGAGTTTACACATTTTTTGCAAATCGCTCCCTGTGTTTTCAACTTTTGCAATAATGTTCCCTGACCTTGACAAAAATATCGCAAACGAGTCCAAAATTAGATTTTCATTTAAAATTGGACGTTAAATCCGTATGTGATGCGCGCATGCTTTTTGGCATGTGAATAACTGTCAATTTTCACCATATCTCCCTTTCCATTTAAAAAATTTGTAACTATTGTTGCCATAATTGTAGTTTATCACATGTAAGTAGAAAATAAATTCTACACCTTATAAAACTCTACTTAATCAATGTATCATCATATTAGGATTTAATTTTAACTATTAGCACCTTAAAAATACTTTAATATCTATAAAAGAATGTAGAATACTTTTATAAATGAAGTCATATCACTTTTTAAATTATTTTTGAAAGATCTTTATTTATGAATTATATATTTTTGATTTACGATTTTCAATTTTAAATTTAAAGTCAACTTTCATTTATTATTCTCAATTTAAATTTAAAAACATGGAGAAAGGGAGATGGGATGAGAATTGACAGATATTTCCATGCCAAAAAGTTGACTTTAAATTTAAACCTCATGGAAATATCTGTCAATTCTAATCCCATCTCCCTTTCTCTATGTTTTTAAATTTAAATTGAGAATAATAAATCAAGGTTGACTTTAAATTTAAAATTGAAAATCGTAAATAAAAAATATATAATTCATAAATAAAGATGTTACAAAAATAATTTACAAAGTGAAATGACTTCATTTATAAAAATATTTTACATTCTTTTATACATATTAAAGTATTTTTAAGGTGTTAATAGTTAAAATTAAATCCTAATATGATGATACATTGATTAAGTAGAGTTTTAAAAGGTGTAGAATTTATTTTCTACTTACATGTGATAAACTACAATTATGGCAACAATAGTTACAAATTTTTTAAATGGAAAGGGAGATGAGGTGAAAATTGACAGATATTCACATGCCAAAAAGCATGGGCGCATTACATACGGATTTAATGTCCAATTTTAAATGAAAATCTAATTTTGGACTCGTTTGCGATATTTTTGTCAAGGTCAGGGAACATTATTGCAAAAGTTGAAAACACAGGGAGCGATTTGCAAAAATGTGTAAACTCAGGGGACAGTTTTGTATTTAACACTATGCGAAATGACAGATCTACCCATGCCAAAATGGCATGTGCACAGCACATGCTGACTTAACGTCCGAATTTAGACGGCCATCCAATTTTGGAGCTGTTTGCAATGGTTTTGTCAACCTCAGGGGACAATATTACAAAAGTTGTAAACACGGGGAGCAAAGGACAAAAACGTGTAAACCTCAAGGGACAGTTTTGTAATTAACCCTTAAATCAATGATTTATATGGTTGAGAAAAATAAATGCCGAATCTGGTACATCCCGTCTACAAAATCAGAAATAATTACCAAAATTAGCAGCATATAATGACTCGAAATTACGCAAAAATCATTATAAAATTATGGGATGAACCGGGCGGTTAGTTCACTTTTGTCCATTTGCAATTTTAATCGAATATTCTGACTTATCTTCAAATAAAAAATTGGCAAAACCATTCTTATCAGTTCTAGCGCCCCCAAAGTTTTATAAATAGGCCTCTTGGCCTTCATTTTCTGGGTCGGAGTTTTAATTTAGCTTTTTCTCCCTAAATATTTGTTCACAACCTATCCGGACCGCACCCCAGGGCCCGCTAAAGGCTCCAGTGGCACGACACGTCACCTGCAGACCGCACCCCAGGGCCCGCTAAAAGGCTCCAGTGGCACGACACGTCACACGCTCGGTAGTCGAACTTACTCAACATCGTTCCTCGGTGAAAACGCTCCGATGCTCAAACATCATCATTGCTCGGTCAAAGCGCTCCGCGCCTCAAGCATTCAGACGGCGATCGAAAGTACACTCTCCCCCGAGGGGTCGGCCACCCCCCTAAGGAGGGGGTCGGCCATACCCTGAGGAAGGGGGTCGGCCACCCCTTTTGCTTGGGAGTCGGCCAGCCACCTTGTAAGGGGGTCGGCCACCCCTTTGGTGAGGGGGTCGGCCACCCCTTTGGTGAGGGGGTCGGCCACCACCTTGTGAGGGGGTCGGCCACCCCTTTTGGTGGGGGGGTCGGCCACCCCCTGAGAAGGGGGTCGGCCTCCCTTGTCCTTGGGGGGGAGGGGGGGGAGGGGACCTGCTTACCACTGCCATCACCTCACTCAACGCATTCAACAACGCTCACTCATCACTAGTAGTCGCGTGATGCCCATTACCGCCGACACAATCAACCGGGGGCTCCGGCCCTCGCCCGTACAATCAACCCGGGGCTCCGGCCCTCACGGCGGGACGGGCTCACAACCCTAAAGCCCTCGCCGGCACAATCAACCCGGGGCTCCGGCCCTCGCGGCGGGGCGGGCTCACAACCCTAAAGCCCTCGCCAGCACAATCAACCGGCACAATCAATCGGAGGCTCCGACCTTCGCCAGCACAATCAACAGACGGGGCTCCGGCCCTCGCGGCGGGACGGGCTCGCAACCATGAAGCCCTTGCCGGCACAATCAACCGGGGGCTCCAGCCCTCGCCAGCACAATCAACCGACGAGCTCCGGCCCTCGCAAGCACAATCAACCGGAGGCTCCGGCCTTCGCAACAAGGATGGGCTTACAACCCTAAAGCCATCACCGGCACAATCACTCGACGTACTCACGGGGGGCTCCGCTCGTAGTGCTCCGGCACGAGGACCCCTCGCCACGGACTCTGAGTATCAAGCTGTGAGCATGTGCGCTCATGTTATCATTGATCATCGACACCGCCAGGGCAATTCCGGGACGGGAGCAGGTCCTCGGAGGGCATCGTGTCCGGCACGCCTGACAGTTGGCTGCAGGGGGCACCCTCACCGCTGCCAGGATCTCTGCGCGTCTCTTGACGCATCTCGTGGGATTCAGTAAGGGCTTGGACTGGAGGCTGGGGCAACGGGCTACTCTGACCATGCTACCGCAGTGTGGTCAGTCTCCTCAGACAGGCAGAGGGACGCTGCAAGGGCAGGACGACACGAACTCGGGGACCGGCAATTCGACGGACAATCAAGACTGCGGGACCCTCTACGGCGACGTGTCACTCCCAGAGGACGACACGTGTCGGCTGATGACACGCGCATATTTGTGCCTATATATAGTAGATTCTGGAGCTTATTCAAGGACTTCTGCCTCATTTGACATTTTCACTTTCTCTCTCTAAAACCTATTATCTCTGGATTTCTAGTGAGAGAAAGACATTTGGGCTTACGACTTCGAGCTCTCGATGTTGCACTCTTGACACAGACTGTTGACTGCTGGCCCTGTTCGTCGTCACCCTGCCTGCGCGACACTGCCAGCCCTCGTGACCTGCCTGAGGAGCCTTGCTCTCAGCCCTTACGCCATCCCTGCTGTCTCCCACTTTGCTTACTTGGAAGCTAACTCAGACTGCATCCCTTGTGGCACCTCGACGTGGCAAAGGACCCTCTTTCGGCACCAACATTTGGCGACTCCGCTGGGGAGGTGAGCATCGTGTTGCAGTCTGCCACATCCTAACAGCCATGCCTGTACAACGGAAAGCTACCAGGGCAACCAGCCAAGGCCTCAACCCCACCATCCATGAGGAGCATCACTCTGACGACCAAGAGGGGACTAGCGTTGTGCGCCCCCAAGACCCTCGCACACATGACGTGCAAGTGGCAGTCAACGCGGCCATCCAACAGTTCACCCCCACCATAGCCAGCATACAAGATTCTCAAGCTTCACTCATGGCCGCCATATTGGAAATGCAAAAATCCATACAAGCGTGGCCTCGCAATAGATTGTGCTACCGGTCCAGCCTGCAGAACCTGAGCCGTCCCCTGACGCTACCCAGGCGCCGGTGTCACGACCACTGCCGCCTCAACCCTCCAGACCCCTGGCGATGGGACTCTCGACATCTTCCCCGCCCGTGGCAGACACGCCGCGTCCCATGATGCCCCCACGCAGGCAGCAGCCAGATCTTGGGCCATTATTACAACAAGTCTCTCCTACTATGGTGCCTCAACACCTTTCAGCCAGAAGCTCTTCTGAGACTCACGAGTCCATTGAGATGGAACCTAACCCCTACTTGATGGAGCAGCACCAAATGACAGGCCAAGTGGTGGATATGTCTCGTCCGACCACTCATGCTGCCATCCATCTACCCGCATCAACACCCGCCATGTATCGCCCTTCAACCGCTCCTGCCCATCAAGTTATACCATCAGGGGACTCCGGGGCTCGCGTAGCACCGGCCGGCCACCAATCTTTGGTCGGCCAAGAGGAGCCGCCCTCCCACTATGTTTCAAAGGCTGACTTTGACGCGCTTCTGCACCGACTGTCACAGCAATCCGCACCCGACTCATCAAGTCGGTTGACAAGCCACGCGCCATATGCTGACGAGATAGCCATCATTCCCTATCCGTTCAAGTACAAACAACCAGTCTTTGTGCTCTTCAACGGGAGCGAGGGCAACGCCCGTGAGCATTTGACGAGATTTGCAGGCTCATTAGAGCAGTATGGACCGGGAGACAGCTTGAAGTTGAGAGAATTCCACAAGTCCCTTACAGGCTTGGCCTACACTTGGTACCACCAGATCCCTGCGGGGACAGTCCATTCATGGCATGAAATGCTCCAACTCTTCATGGACAAATTCCACTACGAAGCTGAGCGCGTCACCATAGTGGACATCGCCGGCATTCGCCAAGCCCCCGGCGAAGACTTGACCAAATATGTACATCGCTTTCATCTTAAATGCCTCGAGTGCACGGATTTCAGTAAGGATGAGACGCTGGTGCCCATATGCATCAAGAATATGAACGACGTGTACCGGGTGCATCTCGAGAACTTACAATTGAGATCATGGGGACATCTCAAAGAGACGACAAGACGTACTTACGAGACGGTCGGGCCTGTTAAGCCATGGAGGCCTCGGCCACAGAGTGCACTAGTGGCCTCAGCAGCCCCACCCAGTACCCAGCGCAGCGGCACCAGCACCGGCAACAACAACAGCAACGTCAGTAATTACACTGGCTTTAAACGCCAGTTCCCAGATAGGGACCAATAACCAGACAAACGGCGACAACAGGAGACTCCGCCTGCCTTTCCGTGCGATTTAAATACAGTGAAGGATCTATTGACAGAATGGGTTGTCAACGACAACAACTTCCATTTACCACCTATGCGGATCCCCATCACGGACGAGGAAAGAACCAGGCCCAACTACTGTCCCTTCCACCAGGCCCTCGGTCATCCTCTCAAGAACTGCAATGCGTTGCGGGCCATCTTTGCAAGAAAAGTCGCGTCAGGCGAGCTACAACTGCGAAAGAATAATGATGTGAGGAAAGAACCATACCCAAACCATGGCAACGACAACCGCGAGCACCAGGTGCTCATGGTTACCACCGACCACTTCGAGCCGCTCGTCCCCAAAGCTTCTACGGAAGTCTCGCCTTTGATCACAGCTCACATACCTCCTACCCCCCAGCCAGTGTCCTCGGCTGGCCAAATGACGAAGATCAAAGGCTTCTTTGATGAAATGGGGTTTTCACCAGCGGCGCGGACCTATCTCTCAGACTGCTTGATCGAGGTCACCACAGGCCTCGGGCCCGAGTGCTTCACCGCCCAGGCTGAGCTCAGACATGTCCCTTCCACTGCATTTATATTTTCAGATGAGGACTCACCTACTGTCGAGCACCATAACCGGCCACTATACCTTGAATGCACTGTCAACGGCACCGGCTTCCGCCGCGCCTTGGTAGATTGCGGCGCCTCAATCAACATCATCCCCCTCATCACTTTGCAGCGGGCCGGTATACCGCCAAGAAAGATCATTCGGGACCCCATCAAAATCACTAGCTTTGGGCAGGGCCCCCAGTCCACTCTTGGCCACATCACTGTCGACCTAATGGTCGGAACTGTCCGGCGTGACACCACTTTCCATGTGATAGATAGCGAGTCTTCCTTCCACCTCCTACTTGGGCGACCTTGGATCCATGTCAACAAGGCTGTTCCCTCGATGTACCACCAGTGTGTGAAACTGGTGGCCGGTCCTGCGGGACATGAGGTAGCAGTAACCATCCCCGCAACCAAGGCCCCTTTCGAGTGCGCCGAGTCTTATTTTGCCGAGGCCTCCTTCTTCACCGAACTTGCTGCAGATAATGAGAATGCCACTCACATCCACTCCACCAAGCTGCCAGATTGGGATAAGCTGTGTGGGAACAAGCCACCCAAATCCAAGTCCAAGTCCAAGAAAAACAACAAGAACAAGGCATCAACCTCCACATCACCATCTGATGCCCCTACCATTTCCCCACCTTCATCCCCCAAGCCCAAAAAGCCCAAGTTTGAAACCACCTTCCAGCGCGTCATCAAGGATGGAAGGGTCATCTACCAGTTATGACGGTGTCCGGAGGGTCCGCTGCCCGACTGCCTCGACCACCACCCACCTACGGAGATAGAATGGTGTTGTACGGCCGAGCACTGTCCGCCAGATCACGAGCTTACCCCGGGCGCTGCACCCCCCTGCTATGAAAACAGCCCGCGACCGCAGGCCAAAGATCTTGAAGAAATTAACCTGGCTGATCCGGGCGAGGGACCTCGACTGACCTACATTGGCACGAAACTCGCCCCAGGCCAAAGAGAGGAACTGGTTACCCTCCTCCGTGAATATCGCGACGTGTTGGCGTGGAGTTACAACGAAATGCCCGGATTAGACCCTGCCTTAGTAATGCACCATCTCAACATCACCAACGGGTTCAGCCCAGTTCGACAGCATACGCGATCCTTTCGCCCCGAACTTGAAATAAAAATCAAGCAAGAGATCGAACGACTTCTGCAGGCTGGCTTCATCGAACCCATCACTCATCCTATCTGGTTGGCCAATGTTGTTCCTGTGCAAAAGAAGAATGGACAAGTTCGCGTTTGTATTGACTTCCGCGATTTGAATAAGGCATGCCCTAAAGATGAGTTCCCACTGCCTAATATTGATATGCTCACGGAGGCTGCCGCCGGACACGAGACCCTGTCCTTCATGGATGGCTTCGCCGGCTACAACCAAATTCGAATGAACCCAGATGACTGTGCCAAGACAGCTTTTCGGACCCTGATGGGTAACTTTTGTTGGAAGGTCATGCCTTTTGGTCTAAAAAACGCGGGTGCCACCTATCAGAGAGCTATGACAGCTATCTTTCACGACATGATACACCGCACAGTGGAAGACTATGTTGACGACCTCATTATCAAGTCTAAGAAGGAAAGTGACCATCTTGCGGACCTTCGGGCAGTCTTTGACCGATGTCGTCAATACAACATGCGGATGAACCCGCTCAAGTGTGCCTTTGGAGTCTCCTCTGGCAAATTCCTCGGCTTCATGGTCAGTCGACAGGGTATCGACGTTGACCTCTCCAAGGCCGCCTCTATCCGAGAGATGCCACCGCCCAAGAACACCAAGCAGTTAAAAAGTTTCCTTGGCAAGGTTTCTTATCTCCGCAGGTTCATCCCTGCCTTGGCCGAACTCATCACGCCCTTCCAGCACTTGACACGCAAGAGCGCACCGTGGAGTTGGGGTGCGCCCCAACAACAAGCATTCGAACAAATCAAGGCGGTCCTCATGTCACCGCAGACCATGGTCGTCCCGCAACGAGGCCTACCACTCTTGCTTTACCTAACCTCCACGCCCAGATCTATAGGGGCGTTACTCGCTCAAGAAGTGGACGGAGTGGAACGTCCGGTTTATTATCTCAGTCGGTTAATTAGAGGACCCGAGGCCAATTATTCTGAGCTCGAAAAACATTGTTTCGCCTTGGTCTACGCCTCGCAGAAATTCAGACACTACTTCTTGTCGCACCAGATTGTACTCGTCACCAAGGCTGACCCATTACGATACATGCTCACTCGCCCTGCCCTGTCTGGCCGACTTACTCGTTGGTTACTGCTACTGGCCGAATTCGGCCTATCCATCAAGAATCCTACGGCTTTGCGAAGCCAAGCACTCGCAGACCTCTTGGCCTTCTTCCCGCGTCAACAATGTGAACCAACCTCACATCAATTGCCTGGAGAAGAGACGGCCCTGACCTCTGATGTTGATGAATTGTGGACACTTGAGTTCGACGGCTCAGCCACTAGCAAAGACCCCAATGGAGCTCCCATCCGGCAATGAGGTGCCGGCATTGTCCTACGGAACCCAGAAGGTGTTACCACATCTATGTCCTTCAAACTCACATTCCCGGTATCTAACAATGAGGCCGAGTACGAGGCCCTCGTTATCGGCCTCATGCTAGCCATTAGCATGGGGGCTAAATCGTTGCGTGTAAAGGGGGACTCGAACCTAATCATGAAGCAAGCCGATGGGGAATTTGCAGTCAGGGAGCCAGCCTTGGCACCTTATCGTGCCTTAGTACAGCACTTGGAGGGACAACTTGGCCATGTCCAATGGTGGCACTTGAGAGCCTTGATGAAAGGAGAGCTAATGCCATGCGACGAATGAAAGCATATCATGAGAAGCTTGCCAAAGCCTACGGGAAGACCGTCAAACCTCGCTCCTTCGCAGCAGGCGACCTTGTCCTCCAAGCCGCCAAGCACGTACGAGCCAATTTGTAAGCTCCTAAGTTTACACCTAACTGGGAAGGGCCATTCGAAATACATACTGCCAGGAGCAATGGCTCGTACCTCCTGCTCAATCCAGACGACGGGCAACTTACCGCCCCTGTCAATGGTCGCTATCTGAAGAAGTACTATGCATGACCAGCTTGCGGCATGTACCCCCCCCCCCCCACAACCCGACATCTTGTGTATATACACACATGTATTAGCTTATACTTTTGTTTCTTGTTACGAGTTCCTTTTGTGTAAAGACATTTCCTTGATCCACGCACTATCAATATACAATCTTTTTACTCTATACCGCTGTACTTTGCCTCTACTTCTGTATTCATTTCTAGTTGTCAAGTGTTTGTCCTCGATAAAAAAAAAGATAAGCAGAATAAGGAAGGGACGGGGGGGGGGGGACACAGACAGACATCCAACAGATGCAACACACAATCGTCACACGCGACGCGTATACCATACATCCACGACAGGTGTTAACAAAGCAGCATGCAATTACACTTCATGCACC
Organism: Escallonia rubra; assembly: GCA_033065855.1. Classification (NCBI taxonomy): domain Eukaryota; kingdom Viridiplantae; phylum Streptophyta; class Magnoliopsida; order Escalloniales; family Escalloniaceae; genus Escallonia; species Escallonia rubra. The sequence goes on from JAVXUO010000366.1 coordinate 21,049, forward strand.
AACAAGATAAGTGTTTATACATACATAAAATGTCTTTGGCCACTACCAGGCACTCCCTAGACAGCAAATCTATGATAAACCTATCGGAAGCTAGATAACAAAGTGGCTACCGGGTGAGCGCTAAATGCCTGCAATGCCTGACGCTGAACCTGTAGCGCCGACCGCTCCGCCTCGAACTCAGCATGCCGCCTCAAACGCGCAGCCTCTCGCACTTCCACATCCGTCCGCCGCCTCTGGAGATCACTCAGACGTCTCTGCAAGTCCGACAGCTGCCTTTCTATCTCTGCCACCTCTCTGTCGATCACGACCAACTCTCCGTTGATCTCTGATCGTTCCACCTCTAACCCCTGGCGGCGCCTCTCGAGCAGCATCTCCTCCATATGTACCAAGGTCATCCTCTCGCCCACACCACCACCCTCGCTCCTCGACCTAATGAACTCGGCCAACCAATCTAGCTGCACACCTAAAGAGGTGAACGTCCCAAACTCTGTCAGCGACCGCTCAATGAATGCTGTCGTCCAGCCCGCCGCGGGAACACTCGCAATCGGAAGCAGCCACTCCACAAACCCTGAGTACACCCATCTCTGCAGCACCGGGTTCTCCAAGTTCACCCCCGCGAACGTCTGCGGATACGCCGCCTTCACCATCTCTAACCGGCGCACTGTCTCCGAAGGCAGCTGAAGGTTCTCCCATACTACCACGTCAGCCTGACCGCTCGACGATCCCATACTCGCCTCTCCGGCCGCTGTGCCACTCGACGCCATCACAGGCCTCTCACGTACCTCTCTGGCTGCCTGTGCACCGACGGTCATCGAGTGCATCGCCATCAACGTCGCACTCGCCTCAACGGCCGACCCTGACGGCGCCACCACAACAGCCTGCACTGGGATCTCCACCTCCTGAATCGGGACCGCCACCGCAGGCTCCAACTCCATCAAATCCCCCCGCTCAACCACCGCGGCCTCCGTCGCCGCGCCTGTCCACCAGTAGCCACTGCCATCAAACATCAACAACTCGTCGACCAAGCCACCATACACATCATCCACCCCCTCCTCGACATCTGGTGGTGGACTCACCCCACCACTGGCCCCAGCCCCCGGCGCGCAGAATGCTATTGGCTCTTCCCTGACTGCTGGCTCACCAACCTCGGCTGCTCTCGCCGCCTCTCTCTCACCCGCTACATTTGCATCGCTGCCGCTCTCCACCGCCTGTCCCCCGTACCCCTGTCCAAAACCAACCATTAGCATATTTTTATAATAACACAAAAAAAAGCAAAACGAGATTTAATCACAAGCGGCCACAGTTCGGCCTACCTCAACCACTGGCTCCTCCGACGCATCTCGCGGCCTCTTCGATCCTGTCAGCCGTAAGTCTGAAGAACCCGCGCTCGCCTGACGAGCCCCTTCCATCATACCAACCCGCAATAACGACAGCGGCCCCTTGCCGGCCCCTGGCACCCGCGGTACCGCCACCACTGGCTCCTCCCCATGGTCCTCCTCTGGAGCCTCCTCCTCGGACCCCTCGCCCTCCTCGTCGGGATCCCTCTCCGAACTCACAACCGCACTCCCCGTCACTAACACCAACATGCCGGCCTGCCTCGCCGATGTCATCGATACCAAGCTCAACGCCCGGTCACAGGCGAACACGTCAACCAGTCGTCGTGTCCCCGATGGCTGTGCCAACCACTCCGCCCAGACCGCCCGCAGACGCTCCCACCACTGTGCATACTCCACCGTCACCGCCCCCACTGATGCTCTCCCCGGCCTCCTCCACGCTACCACCGGTACCGGCCACTCACGAACTCTGTCATACCGCGTGTATCCGAATGCGGTCGTCACACTCCATGGGCTACGATACCCACACGGCGGCTCCAAGTCATAACCAAATGTCCCCCACCGACTTCCCCCAGCTCCCGACCCACCTTCCCCCGCCGATCTCCCTCCAGATCCTGACGCCTTCGACGCCGACAAACCACCTCCTGCTCCCGACCCCCTTTCTTCTCTCCTCCCTTCTCTTCCTCTTCCCCCCGTAGAAGCATCCCCCGACCCTCCTCTCCCGGCCAAACCCCCTCGCGTGGCCGAGCCCCCTCCCCTCTCATCCCTTTCTTCCCTCCCTTCTCTTCTCTCTCCCGTGTTGGCCGACCCCCCTCCCCTTTCCCCTCTTTCTTCCCTCTTTCCCCCTTCCCCTCTTCTTTCCTTCTCTCCACCGCCGCCGCCCCCTTGGCCACGCCGACCCCCATCTGCGGCCGACCCCTCGGCCACTTGCTTTCCCTCTCTCACCATTTCTTCTCTTTTCTTTCTCTCTCAATCTTTCTTTCCCAAATGTGGAATGTTTTTTTACAAACCACCCTCCCCCCCTTTCCCTATTTATAGAAGTGGGCCATCCCATCTCAACCACCCATCTTTTTCAAAAACAAAAAAAGAGAAAAAAAGGGGGGATTGTGCAACATCCCGCGGGAATCGACGACTCCTCCGGGACACATCTTTTCAACTCCCTTTCCTGTCGGGTAGACGGCTCCTCCGGGATGCTACTTTGACGCGCTCCGAGTGCTCCGGCACTACGACCCCTCGCGGCGGGACGGGCTCACAACCCTAAAGCCCTCGCCGGCACAATCGACCCCTCGCGGCGGGACGGGCTCACAACCCTAAAGCCCTCGCCAGCACAATCAACTCGCGGCGGGACGGGCTCGCAACCCTTAAGCCCTCGCCGGCTCAATCAACCGGGGCTCTGGCCCTCGCCTCCGGGATGGGCTCTCAAGCTTATAGCCATCGCCGTCTCAATCCAAGCGATGAGGCTCCGGCCCACGCATTCGGGATCGGCTCACAACCTTATAGCCATCGCCGGCACAATCAACCGGGGGCTCCAGCCCTCGAAGTGGGCTCTAAGCACTAAGCGACGACCATGCCGAGTGCATCCAACATCGTTTATGCGTGCGGCGCCCGCTCGGGTTGCCCCTCCGCGCACCCCGCACGCAGGGGGCTTATGTTCACAACCTATCCGGACCGCACCCCAGGGCCCGCTAAAAGGGCTCCAGTGGCACGACACGTCACCCGCAGACCGCACCCAGGGCCCGCTAAAAGGCTCCAGTGGCACGACACGTCACACGCTCGGTAGTCGAACTTACTCAACATCGTTCCTCGGTGAAAACGCTCTGATGCTCAAACATCATCATTGCTCGGTCAAAGCGCTCCGCGCCTCAAGCATTCAGACGGCGATCGAAAGTACACTCCCCCCCCGAGGGGTCGGCCACCCCCCTAAGGAGGGGGTCGACCACACCCTGAGGAAGGGGGTCGGCCACCCCCCTGAGAAGGGTGTCGGCCACCCCTTTTGCTAGGGAGTCGGCCAGCCACCTTGTAAAGGGGTCGGCCACCCCTTTGGTGAGGGGGTCGGCCACCCCTTTGGTGAGGGGGTCGGCCACCCCTTTGGTGAGGGGGTCGGCCACCACCTTGTGAGGGGGTCGGCCACCCCTTTTGGTGGGGGGGTCGGCCACCCCCTGAGAACGGGGTCGGCCTCCCTTGTCCTTGGGGGGGAGGGGACCTGCTTACCACTGCCATCACCTCACTCAACGCATTCAGCAACGCTCACTCATCACTAGTAGTCGCGTGAGACCCATTTCCACCGACACAATCAACCAGGGGCTCCGGCCCTCGCCCGCACAATCAACCTGGGGCTCCGGCCCTCGCGGCGGGACGGGCTCACAACCCTAAAGCCCTCGCCGGCACAATCAACCGCACAATCAACCCGGGGCTCCGGCCCTCGCGGCGGGACGGGCTCACAACCCTAAAGCCCTCGCCGGCACAATCAACCACACAATCAACCCGGGGCTCCGGCCCTCGCGGTGGGACGAGCTCACAACCCTAAAGCCCTCGCCAGCACAATCAACCCGCATAATCAACCGGAGGCTCCGGCCTTCACCAGCACAATCAACAGACGGGGCTCCGGCCCTCGCGGCGGGACGGGTTCGCAACCATGAAGCCCTCACCGGCTCAATCAAACTGACGGAGCTCTGGCCCTCGCGGCGGGACGGGCTTGCAACCATGAAGCCCTCGCCGGCACAATCAACCGGGGGCTCCGGCGCTCGCCAGCACAATCAACCGACGAGCTTCTGCCCTCGCAAGCACAATCAACCGGAGGCTCCGGCCTTCGCAACAAGGATGGGCTTACAACCCTAAAGCCATCACCGGCACAATCACCCGACGGACTCACGGGGGGCTCCGCTCGTAGTGCTCCGGCACGAGGACCCCTCGCCACGAACTCTGAGTATCAAGCTGTGAGCATGTGTGCTCATGTTATCATTGATCATCGACACCGCCAGGGCAATGAACCGCGAGTCACTCCGGGACGGGAGCATGTCCTCGGAGGGCATCGTGTCCGGAACGCCTGACAGTTGGCTGCAGGGGCCACCCTCACCGCTGCCAGGATCTCTGCGCGTCTCTTGACGCATCTCGTGGGATTCAGTAAGGGCTTGGACTGGAGGCTGGGGCAACGGGCTACTCTGACCATGCTACCGCAGTGTGGTCAGTCTCCTCAGACAGGCAGAGGGACGCTGCAAGGGCAGGACGACACGAACTCGGGGACCGGCAATTCGACGGACAATCAAGACTGCGGGACCCTCTACGGCGACGTGTCACTCCCAGAGGACGACACGTGTCGGCTGATTACACGCGCATATTTGTGCCTATATATAGTAGATTCTGGAGCTTATTCAAGGACTTCTGCCTCATTTGACATTTTCACTTTCTCTCTCTAAAACCTATTATCTCTGGATTTCTAGTGAGAGAAAGACATTTGGGCTTACGACTTCGAGCTCTCGACGTTGCACTCTTGACACAGACTGTTGACTGCTGGCCCTGTTCGTCGTCACCCTGCCTGCGCGACACTGCTAGCCCTCGTGACCTGCCTGAGGAGCCTTGCTCTCAGCCCTTACGCCATCCCTGCTGTCTCCCAATTTGCCTACTTGGAAGCCAACTCAGACTGCATCCCTTGTGGCACCTCGACGTGGCAAATGACCCTCTTTCGGCACCAACAATATTTTATACCATTTCTCTTGAAACTGGTATATTATCTCTCTTGAGAATTTTTCCCTTCATATTCATTTTGAAATTTATTTAATCTCTTGCATCATGGATCCTTCGGAGAGTGTTCCCGAGTCATCCACACAAACAAATTACAGTGGTAACTTTTAGTAGCTTTCTAGTCTAGTTCATCAATATAGAATTATCTCTCATTTCCCGCAATCACCTTTTTCTTACAAAAATCATAGTCATTTTCATTTCTCAGTTTAAGTCTAAAACCAAAATGGAGATTGCCACCTATAGGATCAGAGTCGAACTACGATGGTTTTGATTCCTTTTAGTCCGACTGGACCCTGACTTCAACTAAAAGGTTAGGCTCCCCCGATGTCAAGTTCAAGCCAATAATCCAAACATAAACTTAGCGTTAGTTTTATTGCATATTTACATGTTATGTGTTTTAAAGGCCAAAAAAAATATAGAAATGAAATAGAGACCGAAAGGGTGTGGCGGGTGCCTAATACCTTCCCATTATATAACCTGGTCCCCAACCCATTCCCATGTTTTCGATAGATAAGTTGTCCTTTGGACATTTTTGAGTCATTTTCTAGGTTTTTCTTATTTCTCTATGTTTTAATTAAATAAGATGACTACTCCCAGAAATCCTTCCGGGGATTTTTCCAATGCTGCTCGCTACAGTAGAGATAGCATTTATAATAATTTTTTATTAGTAACACGTAAAAAAATAAAATCTAGCATGGCTTGTGATTTAAGAGTATTGATATTTGACGTAATCTTTCTTACGAGGTTGGAGTGTGTTAAATGCATATCTGGCAATATTTATGCTTTTAGGCCTTTAGTGCATGTACTTTGTAAAGTCGCTCGAAATTGTTCTAAGTTTGTTTGCCAACCGCTTATATGGCTTTAATTATATATACACTTGAGGTGTTATGACGGTGGGGATTTGAGATCAGACATAATTAAGAGAAGCAATTTAAGAAACAAAAATTTTCAAGGACGAAATTATAGGGGGATAAAATGTAATATCCGGCACTTAGTTTTTTGGCTTTAGGTAATTGCTAGGGTTGCTTAGTTTTTTAGCATTAATTGTTCATATGGTTAAGTTTATTATCTTTTAATGACGATAAAATGATTAAGATTTAGCGACATCTTTTTATGACCATAAGTTACAAATAGTGAGTTGGGTGAAATAGACAAATTAACGAAAATGGGGCGGGCCGCAGGGGGGGGGGGCGCAGGGCATTGGAGTACTTGTAACTGACAGGGTTATTTGGTTATATGCATTGATTTAGGTCTTACATTAAGCATAGAGAGAAGACCATATAGGAGAAATGGGATAGAAATTTGGTAACACACTAATGCCTAAGCTAAAATTAGGGATATCAGGAAGGATTAAGCGCTAAAGGAAACAGAAAAATGTTAGGAAGTCAAACTTAGTTTTATGTTGTTGACTTAGTCACCAATAGCAGGCTCACCGCCTTTGCAATTGTTCACCGCCTATGCATTCTTCACAATGAAGAATGCGAGCAACATATTAGCTGTGAGGCCCTCCACTGCCTCTCACTTTGGTCACCACCTCTCTCTCCTATAAAAAGGGACTTAGGTACCAAAATTGTGACGAGAGTTTGAAACGAAAAAGGCTCCTTCAAGCTGTGAGTGTTAGACAAAGTTTTGTACTTTGCGTGTTAGCAAATAATAAATTGAGTATTTGTTTTGGGTTATTAAAATCCGTTTGTTCTTGGGCAATTTATTTTAATTGCCAACAATTGGTATCAGAGCCAGATTCTACAACATGGCTTCAAGTTCAACAATTGGAGTTCAATAAATTCAACAGGTGCAATCGTATATTTTAAGTTTGATGGAAAAAATAATTTCGCGATATGGAAACATTTGATGAAGTTATGTTTGAGAAGTGGTGGCTATGGAGAAATTCAGGAGAAAGGTTTTGTTGAAAAAGATAAGCCGACAGATGGAGAAAAACAATAATAGGTACGTGACCGTTCCGTATATGAAAAGGCCTTATTCTTGATATGTCAGTTAGTTGAGCTTTTAGTTCTTGAAAAATATTTCATGCCAAAACTGTGAAGGACACTTGGAGTATTCTATTGAAAACATATAAAGGTGCAGATCCAGTTAAACAAACAAGAGTGTAGGGTTTAAAAAGACAGTTCGAGCTAATGGAGCAAGGCAAAGAAGTAAATATTCGTGATTATTTTTTACAAATAGAAAAACTGGTCAACGAGATGAAAAATAAAGGTGACGAAATAACAGAGAAAGATGTCATGGAGAAGATCATGCGTACGCTGTCAAGTTTGATTACGTGGTGATAGCTATTGAAGAATCCAAAGATCTTAATATTATGACTCTTAATGATCTACAAGCCTCGTTGGAGTCATGTGAGATGTGGATGAATGAAAGGTCAAAAAGCTCAATGGAGCAAGCATTAAAAGCCGAACTAAATTTGAAGAATGAGAAGGAGACTACTACAAGTCGAACAGAGCAAAATCAAAGAGGCTTAAACTTCAGAGGCAGAGGAGGCAGGAATTTCAGAATCACTGTCAGGCAAGGATCACGAGGTAATGAATCTTCTCAGGATAAATCAAGTATTCAATGTTTATAAATGCAAAAAGCATGGTAACTATCAATCTGAATGCAAGTCACATATCCAGTGTCATAACTGCAAAACATATGGCCATTATAGTAGAGAGTGTCGTGCCAGAAGATTAAAAAATAAAGAGAATCACATTGGAGTAGCACATAATGATAATTTTGTCCAGAAACCTTATTACTGGCTAGTCATGAAACTAGTAGTAATGACGATCAGTGGTTGTTAGACTCGGGTTGCAGAAATCACCTGAATGGAAACAAGGAAGTTTTTTCTGAGCTAGACGAGTCCTTTTGCTCTTCGGTAAAACTTGGTGATAACTACAAAATTTCAGTTGTAGGGAAATGGAGGATTCCTATTAAAGTGAAGGATGGATCTTCAAACTATATTTATGAAGTGTATTATGCTCCTAGTATTTATCAAAATCTGTTGAGTATGGGACATCTAGCAGAAAAAAGGCTATGATTTGTGTTTTAACAAGCACGAATGCACTCTTACTGATATAAAGAATGGCATGATATTGAAGACAAAGATGTCAACCAAGCATTTATTTTTTACGAATATTAATTATGGTAATTCTTCTTACCGGTAATTCTGTGATTATCGATAATAATTGGCTATGGCATATGCGTCTTAGGCATTTAAATTTTGGAAGCATCAAGTTCTTTGCAAACAAGGAATGGGTTTTAGGCTTGCCAACTATTCAAGTTGCTGATCAAGTTTGTGAGTCCTGTGATATGGAAAAGAAGCATAGAGATCCATTTCCTACCCAGCAGCATGGAGAGCCAAAAGTTCACTTGAGCTTGTGCATTCAGATTTATGTTATGTGGAAGTTTCATCACATGGAGGTAACAAATACTTATTTCTTTCATTGATGATTTCAGTAGAAAGGCATGGGTCTATTTTTTGAAGCAAAAATCTGATGCATGTGAAGTACTCAAGAATTTTGTGGCATGTGTTGAAAAGAAAAGCGTTTATTCTCTTAAAACTTTGAGAACTGATCGGGGAACTGAATATATTGTTTGTGATGATTACTTGAGAAAGAGTGGAATTAAGCATTAGTTGACGGCCATGTATATTCCTCAGCAAAATAGAGTGGCATAAAGGAAAAATAGAACTATCATGAATATAGTGAGAAGCATGATGCATTGTAAGAAATTATTTAAAAGTTTTTGGGCAGAGGTCGTGCCTGTGCAGTTTATATTTTGAACAGGTACCATGTTAGAAGCATTCATGATAAAACTCCACAAGAAGCATGGAGTGGACAAAAGCCTAATATTAGTCATTTGAGGGTGTTTGGGTGTATTGCCTATTCACATGTACCTGATGAGCTGAGAAAGAAGTTTGATGGGAAGGCAGAAAAATGCATATTTATTGGTTACAGTTTGGAAAGAAATGGTTACAAGTTATATAACCCAAAGACTAAAAAGATGATTATCAGGTGGGATGTTACTTTTGACGAAGATGGAGTATGGGATTGGTTAGGAGAAGAAAAGAGATTGTTGCCAGTACCGGTGTTCATAAACAATGAAGTAGAAACAGTTAATAAAATGAGTGAGCCATCTTCTCCTCCAGTTTCTGAAGAGCCATCTTCTGTTGTTCTCGAAGAGTTATCTCAGTCTGTATTGCCTTTACTTGGACACTCGCAACGTGATCGTCATCTGCCTGCTTATTTACAAAATTATGAAGTCGGTGATAATCATGATCCTGATGATGATAATGAGGAAGATCTTTCCTATTATGCTTTGTTTTCAGATTGTGATCCAGTAATGTTTGAGAAAGCAACTAATGATGATCGTTGGATTAAAGCAATGAATGAAGAAATTCATGCCATTGAGAAGAACAATTCATGGGAGTTAACTACTCTACCAAAAGGAAAGAAGCCAATTGGAGTAAAGTGGGTGTACAAAAATAAAGTACAAGCCCAATGCTGAAGTGGAATGCTATAAAGCAAGATTAATGGCAAAAAGATATAAGCAAAAACCAGGTATTGATTACTTTGAAGTATTTGCTCCTGTTGTTAGATTGCATACGGTTCGTAATAATCATTTCTCTTGCTGCTCAAAATCATTGGAAAATATATCAAATGGATGTCAAGTGGGCATTCCTAAATGGTGTACTTGAAGAATAAGTTTATGTTGAGCAACCACCAGGTTATGAGTAAAAGGGCCGCCGCAAATCCTTAGCCCAACCATCGTAGCCACCAAAAACTTTGCCCTTATTTTCCAAGTCAGCGACTTCAAGGGTTGAAGGGTTTTCTTGGTATTGATTTCGAACGAGGTCTTGTGGGTGTGAATGTGACATTGGTTGGATGTGTAATGGTCGTTTAGCAGCGGTGCTTGCAGTGGCTGGAATAGTATGAAGTGAGTGGTGTGTGCAGCTGTGTGTTATGATGTGTGGGTGTGTGTGCGCGAGGGAACGCGTTGTTTTGATTGTAATGTGTATCAGTGTGGTGGGTCTGTGTGTGTACTGTTTGTTGTGTGTTCAGCTGTGTGGTAGGTGTACAGTTACATGTTTGTGCTAATTGTGCATTTGTGTCGTGTAAAGGTGTTGTATCAGATTGTTTGGAGGATTTTGGAAGTGGCGGGTTATTTGGGTGGAAATAGATTTTCAGTTGTTTTTGCAGAGGTGGGTTGTGTGGCCATGTGGTACGGTGTGTATGCGTATGTTGCTATTTCGGTAGTTTTTTTTTTATATAAAATTTCCCAATTGGGAAATTTGTTAGAACTGTAATTCATATATATAACCCGGGGGGGGTGGGTGGAATCGAACTCGGGACCTCGAGGTCACTCCTCGAGGCCCCTTGCCAACTCCATCACCCCTTTGGGTTCTATTTGGGTAGTTATGTGCTGCGTATATGAATTTTGCTGTTTGGATAATATGGTGTTAAGGATGGGTGTGTTTGCTGGTTGTCAACAGGTATAGGTGTGTACGCTGTGGATTTGGAAAGCTGAGAATAAGAATGGAAGAGTTTGTGGGAAAAAAGATATGATTTATGTTAAGTGGTTTTTTTAGAAGAAGTTGAGAGGAGCAATTAGAGAATTCGTCCATTCAAGAGGAGCTTAAATTGTCTTTGACAATTCTTTTGATCAGATTTGGCAAGGTGATCATTGCACCGGATTCTGATATCGAAAAAATGTGTAGCGTTAAATATAAGTGACCTTCTGATTGATCTAGTGTTTTCACGTACAATGTGTATGTCTATCTATTTCCTAGAGAAAAAGTAAAGATGTTTACCTGCTTTTAAGGAAAAAAATTGTTTACCAAAATATTAATTTCTTTTATTAACACTTAATTCGTTAAAATTGGACCGACATGTGAATAATATTGTTAGTGGAGACTGTTATCTTAAATGGTTTTCAAGAAAAGCCATTGTGCTTATCTGAAATTGCTAGGAAAGAAAATGAAATGTCGTTAAGTGGTTTGATCATTGCATATTCATGAATTTTTTTATTATGAAAGAGATTGGCACTTTAATTAATTAGTTATTGTGCCCCGTATGTAACGGGGAAAGTTAGAATTCAGTTCCTTGTGGATGGGACTATACGTTAACGTGATACACAGTACTCTCGCACCTGGTTGTCCCTGCTTCCACAATGATGATTATTCTGAGCTGGAATTTTGGGTCCAACTAAGTGGGGTCAAACGCTGACCACATCATACCGTTTGAGTGGTTATTGGATTGAAGCATTAATATGATAATCTTTATCATGCTAAATGACAAATTTTTCCCTCAGAACTCTTTTACTTATACTTTATTACGCTTTATTTTCTAAAAGAAATGAGTATTTTATAAACTGAGTAATTTTCTGATATGATGTGATCCAACAAGTTGGGTGATGGTACTAACAGAGCTAATGGAAGCTCACTCATATATATACATTTCAGGTTTAAGTAAGGTGATGGTTACTATCGTGAGCCTGGAATTTATACAGAGAAACGATCGATTTCAAGGAATGTAGTTGTTCATGTTTTAGATTTTCTTTATGAATGTCGCTATATAAGATTTGCAATGAAAATTGTATCTGGAGTTGTAAAAGTTTAATTTTCTCTATTATTTTTGTTTGCTTTACTACGTGAGGATTGACACTAATCATGAATGATTGTAAATGGGCATGCGGCATGTCACCCCCGAACCCGCAAAAGCCATTTTGGGTTTAGGTCGTGGCACTTGTCATCACAATGAGTTACTCTATCCAACAAAATTCTAAGTTGGTAAGTCTGTTGTGGAAATTCGTTGTGCATATATATATTTTTTCCTCTGACAATCATTTGCCCCTCTTCCGATTTCTGTTTGGAATCAATTCTTTTAGGATTTGGATTTCAAATGCAGGGATTTCGAATTCAATTCACTTTTTTTTTGAAACGGAAGGAAATTCAAATTATAGAATTCCTATTTTTTGTTTGGAGAACAAAAGAAATGAAAATGTATAAATTTTTAGACAATTATATCCTTGAATTATAATGAAAATGAACTACGATAAGTGGTTTCAAGTGTGCTAATGCCGGCACATGGTGGCGATGGTGGTAGGGGTGGTGATGGCGGCGGAGGCGATGGTGATAGTAGTGGTGGTGGCACGGCGGTGGTGTTGGTGGCAATAGTGGTACCAATGGTGGTAGTAGAAGTGATGGTGGTGGAGACGACGGCGGTAGTAGTGACTGCTGCGGCAGTGGTGATAGTTGTGGTGGTGGTGGTAGTAGTGGAGGGAGTGGTGGTGGTAGTGGTAAGGGTAGTGCTGATAGCAGTAGTGATGCCGGTGATAATAGTAAAAGTGGTGTGGTGGTACCGGTGACGATGGTGGCGGCAGTGGTGGCGGCGATGGCGGTAGTGCTGGCAATGGTGGTGGCGGTGGTAGTATTGGTAGTTGCAGCAGCGGTGGTTGCAGCGGCGGTGGTGGTGGCAGTAATGGTGGCTGCGGTTGTGGTGGTGGCAGTAATGGTGGCGGCAGTGGTAGCGGCGATGGCGGTAGTACTGGCGATGGTGGTGGCGGTGGCAGTATTGGTGGTTGCGGCAGCAGTGGTTGCAGCGGCAATGGTGGCGACGGTTGTGGTGGTGGCAGTAATGGTGGCGGTAGTGGTGGTGGCAACGGTGGTGGCAGAAGTGGTGACAGCGGTGGCAGTAATGGTGGCGGGAAGTGGTGGTACCAGTGGTGGTAGTAAATGTGGTGTAGCAGTAGCGGCAATGAAGACAGTGGTGGTAGGTTAATTGCTGGAAAGATCCAGAAAATGGTAAGATAAGAAAATAATTACTTTTAATTCAAGCAAATCCAAATCTCACGAAATCTGACCATTTTTCATCGAATTTCACCCTATAGAAACAAATCCAGTCAAATCTCATGAAATCCAATTCCAATTCCTTTTTTTAATGTTCCAAACATCAAAATTTAAGTATTTGAAATGAAATCATATCAATTCCATTATTCCAAACACATTCTTAGATGTGGATATACGCTGCACATTCACGGCTGGTGTGAAAGTGGGTTAAGTTTTTCTAGCTTGTAAAATCATATATGCTATTGTGACGCGAGACTCCATCTGAATGCACGTTGTGATATGAGGCCCCTATTGACACAATTACACAATGATTCTAGTAAAAACTCGTGTGTGCTTATATTTTACCCAAGTAAACAGAAAGAAATTTTAGCTCAAAAAACCAAAAACAAACGAACAGACAAACTTCATCTTTTCTTTTATTTGTTTGTTTTTTCCACTAAAAATCCCTACACTCATGGTGCATCAAAGTGAAACTAGTTTTTGAGAAAATAGATGTCTTTGTATTATCAAGTAATTTAGTTCCGTCACCTTAAAGTTGCAATTTGTTATTAAGAGAACAAATTATTGCTGAAAAAATGACAACTTTTTGGTCTTTTAGCAGCAAATAAAGTGTTTCGCATTATGAGAATTGCACTTGTGACATTACGGCCGAGATCCATTACATAATTTTTTTACGTTTTATTTTTTATTCTTTTTGCCCTCTTACAACGAACATGCTTTGATCATCAATTGTTTTTACGATTAGATTAGATTGTTTCCGCACCACGAAATGCAGCCTAGATTAGGAGAATATATATATAATGAATGAGAGAGCATGTGGCCGGTGCCATCCTTTATATCTATTTGTGGATGGAGGAGATTCACCTCATAATTGCTCGTGGCCGGTGCCATCCTTTATGTATATTTATTTCTTAATAACTTGGCTGAAGCACTAGAGATTGGGTGCGTTTGGTGGAATCCAAATGTTAGGCGCTAGCGCTAGTAACGACTGGTCAGGAAGAAGCAAGGGGAGTCAGCCTATGAACAAATACCTGATAGTGACCATGGACTTTATGCGTTTGAAACTATTGTAGCTTTTCATTTTCATTTTTTTTCTTTTTATAAATAGAAGTTAAATTCTTCTTTTTTTGGTTTTTAATTTTTACGAAAACATACTATTTTTAGTAAGCAAAAAAATTTCTTTTTTTTTTTTTGGAGTTCTTTATTTATTATGTTTTTCTCTTTAATTTTTCCTTCAAAACTAGCTTTCTTTCTCCAACAAAACCCCTCCTGCCACCTCCGAAGCACCGCTTTTAGTGCACACCACCACCACCATCAATCTCGCACCCCCTCCCCTATCAAATCACAACACCACCAACACCCCAATTTCAAATTAACCACCGAACTCTTCAGTAAAAGCAGGACGACTATGGGGAGCAGCTCTGTGACGATGGGGCTATGACGGACCACCACCACCATTATAACAACCCCAACCCCCCCCCCCCCCAACCACAAATCAAATGACAACATCACCAGCACCGCCATTTTCAATTGGTGGTTATAACCACCAATTGTTTAAACATGGAAATAATGAGGTTACGACGGTGAGACAGCTCTGTGGGTGCGGTGGCAACGTTGTGACGCATATGTGAATGGCAATGCTGGTGGGACGATGAAGGTAGTGGGATGGCGGTAGTTGGTTGAGATCAGGGTTGTCGATCGCGGTAGTGTGGTGACAGTGGAGCAGGTATCTGGGTGACAATAGTAGTGCGGTGATGACAGGTGGTAATAGTTGGTTGTCATGTGGTTGTGATTAGGGATTGGGGGCTAGTTGGTGGAAGTGATGACATGAGAAGTAATTTTGTTAAAAAGGTGGAGTCTCAATTGCTTGGAGTGACATTTGAAAGTTAGATCTCAAAACAAAACTCAAAACTCCAAATAGAGTTTTCAGAAACAAGCGCAAATTGACAAGTAGTTTAAAATTGAGGGGGGGGGGGGGAAATCAAAACTTTCTACCAAACATCAACTTTTTCTTCTAGGTTTAAGAAAGTAAAAATAAAACTCTTCCAAACGCCACCTAAGTTAATGGACATTAGATACCTGACTTTTAATTGCCTTTTAAACTAAATTAGTATTCAAATCTGGGGTGGAAGCACACGTTGCCTTTGGTCTTCGGCCCCGCCACAATGACCCAACTGAGCGTATAGCTTACCCCGAACAAAGAAAACGTAGATATGGCAAGGCAGACGTTTTGTTTGGGCTAAATATTGTACCAAATTCTATAAGAAGAGAACCATTGTTAGATAGGCCTTATACATGTATATTAAGGATTTCTAGATTTGACAAAAAAATAAGCTACATTCACACTAATTTATCTCTAAAGTATTGAAAAGTGCCATAGATATTAGTTTTAGTGAAAAAGGGTTGTTGACCTATTGAAAGAAATCAGGTTTGAATTTAACTGCAACGACCAATAAAATGTTCAAAAGCAGCCATGCATGCTAAAATTCTACTCTAGTTTGTAAGAATGGGTCGAGGCCAATGCTATGAAACTCACTCAATTTCTAAAAAAACAAATCAATTGGATATATTCCGTAATAATTTCTTATCTCCGTGACCAACCTTCTAATTTCACGATTTTAAATGGTCAGACTCAATTATTTGAGACCATAGTATTTTAATCAGTGGGCTTCCGAAGAAAGACTTTGGAAGTGAGTCTTGTCTCTTAGGAATCAAAGAACCTGCTATTCTTCGAACATGATATTGACCAGAAACTTTGACTTGCCAAAAATGAAGGAGAAGAAAGGCCAAGTGAAGTTTGGCTTTCCGCCAAAGACTCTCCCTCTACATTCATCATAATTGTCTGACCAAAAAGATTAGACCACAAAAATGTCACCTTATTCCGTGTGAGCCATGCCTTCTGGAATACTAAAATTAAGCTAACTGTGTCATAAACTAACTCTGAATAAAATGCTTTTCGGTTTAAGTACCAAAAGTATATTCAAGAATGAAAAGATCACATTACACTATATAGCCAAGGGTCAGGCTTCTCAGATGTTGTTCCTGATTATGAACATCTTTTAAAGATTACTCATTTGAATTCGATGCTATTGGATTTGATGCTTTCACATGGTATCAAAACTGGTCGATTAAGGCCTGACAGACTATTTAAAAAAGTTAGTTGCTCAACTCTCACTCAGTTTATTTCTCCATGTGCTAGGCCTGTTTAGAAATGTTAGTCGGGCGAAATGTGAGGGGCCGTGTTTAGAGATTTATTTCTCGCATCAGATAAATAATTAACAATACTGCAATATATGAGACCTGTAGACCTCTTCTCTCGTTACTAATTGATTTTGAGTTAGATATTTTATTTTTAACCAAAAAGTGATGAAAAATGTGCATAGGATAGAATAGCCTGTGCAAGCAGTCCCGTCCAAAGACCATTTTTTTATGCATCTGGGTGGCATCTATACAACCTTTTAAATAGAGAAAATGCATTACACCTATCTTTTTTTTATTATTAATAATAAAGTTATAAAGTGCCAGCCGCCAAGGGAGTTGACCTGATCTACTCAGATTGTGTGTATACTAGGGAGTAATATTGTTTTGGTCCTAACTTCCGTCCTTACCTAGAAGAGTGCATAATTAATTAATTAATTATTCGGCTTTCAAAGCTTTTTGCCAGATTTCTTACACTTCTTGTGGTATTAAAATTTTAACTGTTTTATATTAAAATTTTAACTGCAATTTTAGTAGTAGGAAGTCCAATTAGAATGATGTCATAATTTTTTTTAACAAACGTGGGGTGCAATTCTTCATGCTTTGGTTCTAGATTTTTTATGTCTATATAACTTTCCTCTTTTAGCTAAATATAGAACACAAAAAAAAAAAATTTAATGTACTCCCTCCATCTTTGGGTCAATATATTTCAGTTTTTTCAGGATGGGAAAAAAAAAAGAAAAAAAGAAAAGTCATACATCTTTCATGTCAAATTTTCGTCTAAGCCTCTTCATTTTAAGCATTAATCACCTTCAAGTATGCAAAAACATTGCATGGCATTCCTTGTATAGGGAGATAATGAAGGGGAAAAAGAAAAAGGCAATCGACATGTAGTACATTAACTGCAGCGGCGTCCTTGAAAGATGTTCTAAGATGGCGTTTGAAGTGATTGTTGGATGGTCAAACTATTTTTAGACCAATAATTTGGTCTTATGAAGGACTACATATTGGTTAAATCATCTTAAAAAGGTGAAAAGTATTTAAATTCATAAATCAAGTGAGTTTGACTTACACTTTGGGAGAATCGTGTTTAATCAAAATAACTATGAAGCAATCTTCGATGTTGTACTAAAAGACGTTAATTGCTTTAAACTGTTCTTTAAAACTTTCGGCGGTCCTTTTGGCACATAAAACTACTTTCAATACTAATTCGGTGACTACACGGTCACTCTTAGTTCACCGAAGCAATTGGAAAAAATTTGAAACGAAATTTTACCATAACATTCCCTACTATTCACTGAAGTTTTAAGTAAAAGAAATTACATCGAAGATTTGGAATAGCGTTATATCATCTTGTGTGGGTAACAAAACTTTTAACAATCTATCTTTTGATAATACTTTTGCCAATACTTAAAAGCCATAAAAAAAATTCCTAATTTTTTATGATCACGCTGAGAGTATATACTTCCGCTGATGCTTTAAGCGCCAATTCATGACCTTCTATAAAGAATTCAAATCAAATTTGCTACAACGAGAATGGTAACAAAATCACTTGAAAACGAGAGCATTTCTATTATATTCGTCGCTAAAGGCATGACAGAAAACCTGTCTACCATATATAGTTACTGTATATATCAACTATCAAGCATGAAAAACCGCGGAGCCACCTCATCACCACCTGACAAGGGGGTGACATCATCACAGGCCCCTACTAAAACTGAGATATCGTTCCGCTGACGTCAACATCACTCCCACGCCGCCGATGAACTCTTGTACGCGTAACTCGGCAGCGGACTCGCCCGGGGGGACCGAGTCGGAAACTCGCTCAGCCGCTTCCCGTCGCTGTCGTAGTAAATCACGCCGGAGAAATTCAACGGCTGGCACTTGTCCCCCATCATGATCGACCTCTGCCACAGCCCTCCGTCGCCAAACCCTCCTTCTCCTTCCTCTCTCTGCGCGTCGAACTCCTCTCCGCCCTTCTTCTTGTGGCGGCGATTGGCCGCCTTGCTGCTGATCGTCGCCAGGAGCTGCTTCGGCCGGGTCAACGGAGACTTTGACCCGATCCTCGAATTGCTCGCGACGAGCTTCTTCGAGGCTCGGCTCGCGCGTCTGGCGCACTGGACCCAAAGGTTGGCGACGGAGTCCAGCAACGTGACGGCGAGCTGCTTCGGGGAGCCGGCTTCGTGGCTCATCGGAGTCGTGACGCGTACCATCTTCTGGAGTTTCTTTCGGGAGTTTTTCTTTCTTTGTGGTTAGTGATAACCAGAGAGAAAGGGCGGGGAGATTATATAGGTGAGGGAGTGAGGTGGGTGACCGGCAATCGCCGGTGGCTGTTTTTGTGGGTTTTCTTGACTTGCTCCAAACTTTGTCTTGTTTAATGTGGGATTACTGTAATAATGAGGGTGTGGAATTTTTAAGATTAAGTGGGAAATGATGATATTGATGACTAAGGATAGTTGTAGGCAAGCTAACTCATCACTGTAATTGCAAATATTCTTCATAAATATTGTCATTTTGAACTAAAAGAGCAACAAGTTATTACTAATTTTTTTTGTGAAAACTTTAAATACTTTATCTCTTCCGTTTCGAGTGTCATGCTTTCTTTTTTAGTTTATCTCAACTTGCATTTCAAGCGAATGAATTAAATGCTAATCAGTATACGAGATTTTTCATACTATTCTTTCTCGTTTGCGGTTAATGTGCTTGAGATTTTAAAGGAAAGATCAAATTTGTACGCGTCGGCACTCTACTTAACTTGTTTCCTCAATTATTGTGCTTTGTTAAACACGATACTCAAAACGGGGCCTCTTCCTCCGAAGACTAATTTTTCATTTTTACAAGAATGTAGGTGCGTAACACTCCGGGCAGCGGCAACAAATACGTGTCCAATTACTGCTCCTTTAAAGCATCCTATATATATATATATATATATAAATAACACGTGCGTTGCACGTGAATATAGTTAAGAGTAATGTTTGAGGTGATATTATTATTTTTTTAAATCAAAATAATGTAATTCAATTATATTCTTATTTCTTTTATGACTTGTTTTAGAAGAAATGTATATTTGATGTTTGCAATTATAATCAACTCGATGTTTGGAAATATTCTTCATAGGCTTTTGGATTGAAGAAATGTTCGATGATACTGCTGAAAATAATTAAAAGAATGAATCTACGTCTTTGTTTTTGTAATCTGTTAAATTAGTTTATTTCTTAAGATTTCTAATTTTCAAGATCAGGTGCTTTGCATTTCATCAATAAGAAATGCAAAACACCCGGTTTTCAAC
The DNA here is from genome assembly GCA_033065855.1 of Escallonia rubra. Classification (NCBI taxonomy): domain Eukaryota; kingdom Viridiplantae; phylum Streptophyta; class Magnoliopsida; order Escalloniales; family Escalloniaceae; genus Escallonia; species Escallonia rubra. The sequence goes on from JAVXUO010000366.1 coordinate 40,448, forward strand.
TGCAATAACCGAACATATTTTTAGTTTAAATTGACATCATATTTAAGCCTTGTTTTTTTATGCATATTTAACCCTTTTTCGTTTTTTCTTTCTGGTTTTCGTTTTTCAACAATTTTTTGTTTCTTAATTGATTTTTCACGTAATTCAGTTTCTTTTTTTGTTTTTCAATTTTTCAATTGTTTAATTGTTTGCTAACCTAAAAATGCAAGGAAAAAAATCACAGTTCTCATTAAACAGTTCAATATCTAATGTTTATTTCATTTTAACCCAATTAAAAAGAGAATAATGAAGGAATTTCTTTGTTCTGTTTTTCTTTCTCATCACACTTTTCATTTTCCAAGAATAGATTCATTACCCAATGTTCTTTTAATTTCATCAAAATTTAAAAGGAAGTAATAAAAGAAGGGTAAGAATGTAATTGACGTAATTAACGGAGGACAAAATTGTCCAAAAATGATTTACAAGATTCATACTTTTATAGATAGGTATAGATATAGACACGCACGCACGCGCGCACACACACACACACACACACACATATATATATATATATATATATATATATATTTTGCAATCACACATTTTGTTTCCCAATGTGTAAATGTAGGTTTAGATTATATTTATGACCTAATGTTCGTTAAACGCATTACAAAAGAAATAATTAGGGAAGGGTAGGGTTGTCAATGGAATAACTAGCGAAGGGTAAAACCAGAAATGATTACAAAATTAGTAATTAATAATAGTATTTATGAAAGGGTAGGATTGTAATTGGAGTGATTAACGAAGAGCAAAAACGGAATAAAATGATATACAAGATTCATACTTTTATAGGTAGTATAGATGGAGACTGATCTCTATCTACCGATGGAGAAAACTTTGTTTCTCCAACTGATCTTATAATATACATAGAGCAAAATGGACGGTGTAGATCTTGTTTACCATTTTCTGCCTAACCGCCCCAAAGATGGGCAGTCAATATCTTTCCACTTCTGCCCCTCTCACTTCAGAGTTCAAATGCATTTACACTCTCTAAGTTCGTTACAGTCTCAGTCTCTCGCCGAGCAAACTCTAGCTTGTTATTTTTAACAATTTACAAATAGGATGTTCATCACCACCCACCGGCCACCCTGACCACCACCACCATTACAAACACCAAGGTACCCACCACCTTTACCATGGTCCCACCACCTCCACCACCATACACACCACTGTTAACCACTTACCATGAAAGTACCAAACACCACCTTCATAGCGCCACAATCACCAACATCGATCACCCACCAATATTCCAATATCATATTCACCACATCAATTGATTAAGGCCTAACACTATTAGTAGCAACACAATTTATAGAGTTTTAATTTAGATCTAACTCCCAAGGAAAAAAAATGAGAGAGAGAGAGGGGTAATAAACGAGAGGGAAAGGGAGAGGGAGAGAGAGAGAGAGAGAGAGGGGCTAATAAATGAGAAGGGAGAGAGAGAGAGGGGGGCTAATAAACGAGAAGGGAGAGAGAGAGAGAGAGATAGAAAGAGAGAGACGAATGACTGAAGCAGAAGACAGATCTGTGAGGAGGAGGAGCTTTTTGGGGCAAAAATTGTCAAAATAGCTAACTACTCCAAAGAGGGCCGGTCAAGCAAGTAAAAGACAAAAAAAAAATAGATCTAGGACGTTCACGATCACACATGGATGACCAGATGACAGTTGGGAAATAAGGTTTCTTCACCGATAGATAAGGATCGGCTTATATATATATATATATATATATGGGGGCTGATCCATTGCTAGCCTTATCAACTTAACAAAAGTTGCTAGCGCGATCTGGCCGTCCACGGGCGAGAATGGACGGCCAGATCGCGCGTCACGGCTGTCGGTTTTTCACCGTCCGCAACATAGTGTAGCGGACGGTAAATTATCTTCTGCAACATAATGTAGCGGACGGCCAAATCGCGCTAGCAATGGATCAGCCCCCCGTATATATATATATATAAGAAACGTCCGCTACACAATGTAGCGGACATACTTAAAAAAACACAAAAAATAGATCTTGACCGTCCACAGATCGCATATAGACGGCCAGATCGCGCGGACAACTTAACTCAAGTTTCCCACGTGGTCAACAGATCAGCTCCTTATATATATATATATAGGGAGCTGATCTGTTGAGAGCGTTAGCAAAATAGGAGAAGTTGCAAGCGCGATCTGACCGTCCATCCTGAGAGATGGACGGTCCAGATCGTGCATTTTTAAAAAATTGACAGTGGTCCGCCATACAGTATCGCGGACGAGATTTTTTTACCTTTTTGCCCCTCCGCGCCTGTCCGCTACACTGTATGGCGGAGGACATTAAAGTCCTGATGGGAGACAGCAAAAAGACGTCCGCGACACTATGACACCCTCAACCCAAGTGACATCACCGGGCTGAGTTATCAACCATAATCACTTTCAAAATCCTGTGCTGAATACAGAGCAACTACATCCTCATACTCATACATCATTAATAGACGCTCCAAATTGCGTCCTTACAAAAATTTTCTTACAAACATACATCATATTGCAGCGGAAGACTTTCAAGTCTTTAAACAACATGAAAGTATACAACCTAATATATGACTGTAGTCGTAGAACTCTTATCAACCTATATCGCAACACATTCTTCATTCCACCATTCCTAGATGTTCTTACCTCACACAACTGATCCATTTACTCAACTTTTCTAGCTTGTGTCTTTTTCCTTTCTAGAAGGTTCTCCTTGATCAACCTCATAGCCTGCACAATACAACATAAGGAATGAGCGCAAATCGCCCAGTAAAGACAACACGAGGAGTATCGTATACAAATGATTCAAAAGACTCGGAGGAATAATAATCATCTCAACGATAACAATGAATCAAGAGTAGTCAATAAATTTCAGCATCAACATAACTTGTCAAACGATAATTTTTCTTTCGTTAGACTGAGCGGCTTTAAGGCCCAATAGAACAGCATTACTGCCACCTCCTCATGGACAAGACTGACTGACCGACAGACAAACAGACTGACTATGCAAGTGAACAATAAAATAGGAAATTGAAAAGATAAACATCAACGAAATATAAGTCATTAACATCAAAAGAAACTCAAATGCAATGCAACTCAGACACGACAGACTAGACTTGACCAAACACGACAGACTCGACTCGCGCGCCCTACATCCTCTTTGCTAGTGATCATGTTTCACAGGCCATCCTCCTCATATTGATGTCCCATTTTACTGGATGTTCATCTCAGTCTCAAATAAACAGAAGAGACATTGTCAACATGAAGGGAACTCATTTAGAGTGCTTTCCCTAACTGCCTTACAACCAAGCAGCAGGACTTCTTCAACGGGGCGGACTAAGGGAAAATTTATTTCACCTTACGTCCTCAACAACACAGCTCAACAAGGAATACCGGATCAACAAATCAACCGGTGTTCAGACATAACAACAAGAGTTCAACGTGACATCATCAACAGGGCGGACTTGGGAGAAGACTACCGCAAGCCCTCAACAACGTTCTTACATAAGAGAAATGTCGACTACCAATAAGTGCCAACATTTCACAACAACATGCAACGACCTCAACAACATCATTATCAACGATAGGGCGGACTCGGGAGAAGTTGCCACAAGTCCTCAATAGTGTTCTCAAAGAGAAGAGATATCGGCTATCAATAATTGTCGGCATCTCACAACCACCACACAACAACTCCTACACAATATCATCATCGACTTCAGGTATGCTAATCGAATCGAATCATAGCATACTAGGACACGCATCATCCTCATTAAATTCTATCAACAGGGTGGACCAAGGAAATTTATTCTACCCTAAGTCCTCAACAGCACCATTCAAATATGCATATACCGGTCACAATGACTAC
>JAVXUO010001318.1:0-21539 GCA_033065855.1 Escallonia rubra
TCCATAGTTATGTGCTCCCATTTCCACTCAGGAATAGATAGAGGCTGTAAATAACCACCCGGCTTTTGATGTTCTGCCTTTACCAGCTGACATGTTAGGCACTTGGAAACAAATTTGGCTATATCACCTTTCATACCATTCCACCAATAATGTGATTTCAAATCTCTGTACATTTTAGTGCTACCCGGATGAATACTGTACTTACTCTGATGTGCTTCTTTCAAAATCTCCTGTTTAACCTCGGCATCATTCGGTACACAAACACGATCTCTAAATCTCAATATATCTTCCGAAGATAATGAAAATTCAGGTTGTAACCTTTGCTCCACCTCCGTTCTAATTTTTAGCAACTCTGGGTCCTTTCCCTGAGCTTCCCGTATCAATTGCATTAATGCTGGCCAAACTTTAATATTAGCAAATAGAAATCCCGTCCTAGTGGCGCGCGGCCTCCAATCACACACATCAGTTAACATATGCCATTCCTTAAGCATTAAACTAGCAATCATATTCTTTCGGCTTAAGGCATCAGCAACCACATTAGCCTTACCTGGGTGATATGAAATAGAACAACTGTAATCGTTTAACAATTCCATCCATCTACGTTGTCTCATATTCAATTCCTTCTGTGAAAATAAATATTTCAAACTCTTATGATCAGTGTAGACCTCAAATACTGCTCCATACAGATAATGTCTCCACTTATGCAAGGCAAAAACAATAGCTGCTAACTCTAGATCATGAGTAGGATAATTCTCTTCATATGGCTTCAATTTACGTGATGCATAAGCGATTACCTTACCCCTTTGCATAAGCACACAACCCAAACCTTTGTGAGATGCATCACTGTATATTACAAAATCATCATTACCGTTAGGCAGAACCAAAATAGGTGCACTGACCAATCTATGTTTCAACTCTTGAAAACTATTCTCACATTTATCATCCCAAATAAAAGTTACTTTCTTCTGAGTCAAACGGGATAATGGACCAGCAATTTTAGAGAATCCCTCAACAAATCTACGGTAATATCCGGCTTACCCCAAAAAACTACGTACCTCCGATACTGTTGAAGGTGTTTTCCAACTTTGTATAGCCTCAATCTTAGCCGGATCCACTGATATTCCTGCACCTGATATTATATGCCCCAGAAAAGCAACTTGTTCCAACCAAAACATACACTTTTCAAATTTGGCATACAACTTTTTATCCCGTAAGGTTTGCAAAACAAGTCTAAGATGCTGAGCATGTTGTTGGGTATCCCGAGAATAAACCAAAATATCATCAATAAAGACTACCACAAAACTATCCAAGTATGGTTTGAATATGCGATTCATCAAATCCATAAACGCTGCGGGTGCATTAGTAACCCCAAATGGCATAACTAAAAATTCGTAATGACCATACCTAGTCCTGAAAGCAGTCTTAGGGACATCCTCATCCCTCACCTTTAACTGATGATAACCTGACCTCAAATCCAATTTGGAAAATATCTTAGCTCCTTGCAATTGATCAAACAAATCCTCGATATGGGGTAATGGATATTTATTCTTTATGGTTACCTGATTTAACTGTCTGTAGTCAATACATAAACGTAAGGTACCACCCTTTTTCTTAACAAATAAGACAGGCGAACCCCACGGTGAAGTACTTGGTCTAATAAAACCTTTATCAAGTAAATCTTGTAATTGCACCTTTAACTCTTTCAACTCAGCAGGAGCCATTCTGTAGGGAGCTTTAGATATAGGTGCAGTGCCTGGAACAAGTTCAATAACAAATTCTATCTCCCTATCAGGTGGTAGAGTAATCAAGTCCTGAGAAAATACATCCGAATATTCTTGAACAATAGGGATGTCCTTCAGCCTAGTCACTGTCTTCGAACAGTCAATAGCATACACAATATATCCCACACAACCCTTATCAAGTAACTTTTGAGCACGTACGGCAGAAATAATAGGGACAACAGTTGGACTTTTATCACCCATGTACATGAATACCGACTGATCAGGTAAAGTAAACGTAACAGTCTTGGCAAAACAATCAACACTAGCATGATTGTGGGATAACCAATCCATACCCAAAATAACATCCAACTCCCGCATAGGCAGTGCAATCAAATTAGCATGCAGTAGATGATTATTCATGTTAATCTCGCAGGCTTTGTACACTCTATCTGTATATAAAGAATCACCCACGGGGGTACTGACTTTGACCATAAAAGGTAAAGACTCCGACAGCATAGGCAAATGATGTAAGAAATGTGATGCGACATATGAATGTGTAGAGCCAGGATCAATCAATACTCTAGCCAAAGTACCAGAAATTAGAATAGTACCTCCAACAACTGCAGGCGATCCCTGTACTTCATCCTGTCCCAATGCAAATGCTCTAGCCTTTATCGTCAGTTTATTCACCCTTCTACCAGTACCAATACCAGTACCAGATGCGTCCCCAGCAGTAATAGCCACATATCCTTTATTATTAGGACAATCCCTCATATGATGCCCCTGTGTCCCACATGCAAAACATGTCCCCTTTCTCTTCCTACAAACCTCTTCTGTATGCCCAGTCATACCACAAAATGTGCAATATCGACTAACTGCTTGTACAGGATGCTGTTGAGGTGGTATATACTGAGTAGGCCTCACTCCAGGCCTAGGCTGAGGTCGTGGTCCAGTTATAAATGGTCGGGGCATAAATCCCTGTGTCTGGGGTCTAGGTGTATACACCATACTCCTCATATCTGTTCTCAGAAATTTCCTATCACCAGATGTTGAAGGAAATCTTCCTGCCTGCCACTGTGGCATCGGGGCCCTAGATAAACTCATATGTGCCCTCTTTGCCCGTGTAAACTTCAAAGTCCTCTCAATATTAAGTGCCCGATCTACAATCTCGTGATAATCAGAGATATTAAGAGGTGCTATAGCTTCCTGTATGTCAGGATTCAAGCCAGTCTCAAACTTTCTAGCTTTCCTATCACCACCCTCAACCAGATAGGAAGCATGTCGAGCTAAAGCAGTAAATTCCTTTTCATATTCTTGTACAGTCTTGGTTTTCTGTTCAAGTTGTAGGAAAGCCAATTCCCTATCTCTTCTAACACTTGCCGGAATATACTTGTTATTAAATTCAGTAATAAACAAATCCCAAGTTCTTATCACATTACCGGCTGTCCACTTCGCATCAATCGTCTTCCACCAAAACCCCGCATCCTCACTCAAATAAAAAGTAGCCAAAGAAACTTTCTGTGAAGGAGTTAATTGCATTCTCTCAAATAGTTTCTCCTTATTGCTTATCCATTCCTCTGCCTCATCTGAATTAGCGCCGCCCGCGAATACAGTAGGCTTAAGCTTAACAAATCTTTCAAGTAAGGTCAGATCATCAGTAGCTATAGCGTACCTCACCTGAGAACTCTCGCCAACCTGACTGTGCTGCTGATTATTTTGTGAAGATTCTAAGGCATTAGCTATACGTCCAACTAATCCAATTATCTCCCGCAAATTAGGATCAGTTTCTTGTGTACCCTGCCCCACAATACTTTCCTCTCTCTGGCCCGCCATATATAACACCTGAACAAGTGAAAAAATATGTTTAGGCCATACCGAATTTCAAATTAAAGAAACTAATCAATTCCGAAGATCTTAGCCTGGCTTCCAAGTAACTACAGCTCTGATACCATTAAATGTCACGCCCCCGGAAGGGGCGCAACGCTAAACAGGCTAGTTAACACATATACCTCAAGGATAAACAGAGCTTTACTACAACCTCAAATAGAAACAGCAGAAGTATGCTTAAACATTACAGTCGTCCATAAGTGGAAAGACTGAACATAACATTATATTACAGACTACCTCTCTTCTATACAAGTACTACACTCCAAAATAAAAGAAGAACAACTAAACGTTGCTCACCCAGCGTAATACTCTTGAGTCTCCCCGAGGTAACCATCTTCGTCCCTTGGCAAATACTCCGACTCCGAACCTAGAAAAAAAAGTATCGGGAATGGGTCAGCCTAATGGCTCAGTAGGGTATCCGGTGCTTTTAAGTCCAAACATGACTTGATCATATTATGTATAGTTACTATGAACATGCAAGTCACTTGAACAGATGATACCTACGTACTTAAGAATAATTTAACATATCGAGTAACACATGCAAGCATCTGCTCACACTTGCCTTCAAAAGAAATGAGAATAACATATCGAGCAAGATTTGAAATCTTGTAGAACATACACGAGAACGACAAGCAAGACCTAAATATTAACTTGATATCGCCAAGAATAACCAAACAGTACAAAAAAGTTCAAGACAAATATAAGCCAAGTACGAGAATATCAATATGCAAATATGCCCCTCATGCACGAGCCAACCTTCCCTGAGTGCGAGAGACTTTTCGTATCGCAACCAACTGATGTAGCGGGTTCGATAGAAGAAGTCCAACGTCATCACAGGCACGCCAATAATTCCTTTCGAGAATTAGTACGCATAGCTAGTGCGCACTATCAAGACATGAACGAGAACGAGAACCCTGGCCGGATAACTTCCAACCCCGGCAAATAACACCCTCAACTCACTTTTTTCCTCCTCCTTCACGTGATATGCATAATCATGTACATACGTCAACATGAATGTCATCAAGTTACCGTATTATCAACAATACGTGCCAAACATGTAACCTAATCTGCCCAGTATTCCAAATGGCAGCAGGAGTAGTCTGTACTCCGAAAATCATAACAATTTAATTACAAGGCTTCGACAGTCAAACTATATATTTATGAAAATTAGACTTAAAGATATACATCCCAGTATTTTACTTGACACGAAAATATTGTTTTAAGATCATATTAAGCCCTTTAAAAGACAAACTTCAGAATCTGCCTAGCAACAGTTTCACAAGATAGGTTCCAAGCCACGAATTTTAAACCATAGTAATACTTCTTGAAATAATCTGGAATTTGGTATGTATACTCTATACATGTACTAGTATAACATATAAAATAACCAGGTCCAAATATCAACTAAAAGTATACCTTTCTAAGCACCAAAAGGTACCCTAATTCCATGACTGTTTTGTAGTTTTCAGCATATATGAACACACATCTCCTTGAATCATTTCAGGCAAATATGTATAAATATTTTACTACTACTCATAATAATTCTCTATCATGCTTTAAAACCTAAAAGAACAAGATAACCTACCTTAAAGAATTTTAGGCCAAGCCAATTCAAGAAGATTCTCTCCTTTGTTCTTCCTTTTCTTCTTCTCTTCTTCTCTTCCTCCCTTTCCCTCCTTTCTTTTCTTTCTCTCATTTTCTTCTCTTTGTTCTATTTTGCCCGAGACTAGGTCTTGCAACCCCACCTTCTCTTTTGTTTCTAAATTATCCACTTAGGCTTCTTTCCATTTTTTTATTAGTTTCCTTTGATTACTCACCACCAAACATAGGTGGCACACCAAAATGCTATTAATCCCACACCCCTTCACGTGACCCCTTATAGCTAACTTATGATATTTTGAAATTGACCCCAAAGCTTTACATAACTACTTTTTAACTCTAAGTTTTACATAATTACATTTTGGGCCCACAATTAATTTCGATATTCATTTTATGTATACAAATATTATAACACGATTACATTATTTCAACCAAATTTAAATATGTTTAAACTTAATAAAATGATTAGTAGCTAATTAAGATCGGGGCCTCACACTTTTCACCTTTCCCTCACGGTACTACTTCGTTATCGTCGTGTATTAGCATATGATATATATATACATCTATGTCTGCCACCTCCCTATTAAGGGGGTTGGCCACCTTTCCCTTAAAACGCTCGGCCACCTCCCTTAAGAGAGGGGGGGGGGGTTGGGGGTGGGATCGACCACCTCCCTTAAGGGGGGGGGGGGGTCGGCTACCTTCCCCACGGGGGGTCGTCGGCCCATTTTTGCTTCGCACTCTTCCAAGCACCATGTCCGCAATGCTCACCCATCACCCGTGACCGCACAACAACCGTCCCTCGCGGCCGCACCGTCACTGCGATGACCATCGCCCATGGGCGCCGCCTCCACGACGCCCACTGTCACCGTACGTCGACTTTGCGTACTCGTCTCCTGTGGCCGCGCGCCGTTTGCCGTCTCCCCGACGTCCACCGCCACCCGCGCAGTGCATGTCGCCCATGCGTCAACTCCACGGTGCCCGTCACCCGTGCTTGCTCATTCACCGTCTCTGTGACGCCCACTGCCGTCTGAACGTCACCTTCGCGGTGCTCATCACCAACGGCGCACGCCCTCTTTGCGACTCTCGCGTGCCGACTTCGCGGTGCTCGTCACCTGCAGTCGAGCGCTGTATCCGCAACGCCTGTCGTCGCCCGCCCACCAACTTCATTACGCCCGTCACCCACGGTCGCTCGTCATCTCCGCGACACCCATCACCTGCCCCGGCACGCCATCTCCAACACTCTGCCGTGCCGCTGACACAGCCGCACCCTCAGGCTCTCTGTCTTATTATCGTGCCCTCGGTACCATATACACTATGTCACGCCCATGCGCAGTGCCGTTAATACAGTCGCACCCCCTGGCTATATGTCACACTACCAAGCTCCTCGCGTTGTTCCATCCTTTCATCACACCATGAGCACCTTGCCTTGGTCGTGGAACATGCTTCGACCCACTCCCCGGAGTGTGCAGTACACGCGGGGATAGGCGACTCATCCGGGACACTATCTCCGCCAGGGAGCTTTTGCAACTCCCCTTCTGCCAGGTAGACGGCTCCTCCGGGATGCTACCTTGACACGCTCCGAGTGCTCCGGCACAAGGACTCACCCGCGGGGTAGGCGACTCCTCTGGGACACTATCTCTGCCAGGGAGCTTTTCAACTCCCCTTCCGCCAGGTAAACGGCTCCACCGGGATTCTACCTCGGCCCGTCAGGTAGACGGCTCCTCCGGGATGCTACCTTGGCGCGCTCCGAGTGCTCCGGCACAAGGACTCATCCGCGGGATAGGCGACTCATCCGGGACATTATCTCCGCCAGGGTGTCTGCGTGACTGGCCTACGTGCTCTGGCACTGGAGGATTCATCAGCATCCCTAGGGACTATGACCCCCGGGTCACTCTGAGATGGAAGCAGGTTTTTTGAGGGCATCGCGCCTAGTCCGCCTGGCAGTTGGTCGTCGGGTCTTCCCCACCGCTGCCAGGCCTGTGGCAATCTGCAAGGGCCTTGGATTGGCGACTAGATCAAGGTGGTTCTCTGGCCACACCGACGTTGTGGGAGCCAGTCTTTTCGAACAAACAGAGCAACGCTATGAGGAGTAGGCCGGGTGAATATGCGAGCCGACAGTTCGTAGAGAACAGGTATTTTTGGACCCCCTGGTGACGTGTCACTCCCAAAGGATGACACGTGTCAGGTGATGACATAGGCACACTTTTCCCTATAGATAATGGACTTTGGATTTATTTTCAAGAGAATTACCTCATTTGACAATTTCACTTTCTCACTCTAGAATCCAAATCCTCTGGAATTCTAGAGAGAGAAACATTGTTGGGCCCCTGACGCATGACCTTGACTCTGGACCTAAGCATCGGACTGTGACTGTCGTCGTATATTCACCGTGCGCTGTCGCCCTCGCAGCACTGTCAGCCTTAGGCTCTGTCTGGGAAGCCCTTAGTCTCTGCCCTTGCTCCACCCTTGTTGTGTCCCACATCAGCACGCTTGGCATCTGACTCAGACTGCATTCCTTGTGGCACCTTCACGTCGACTGGGAACCTACTTTCTTTGGCATCAGCAATCAACTGAGAAAAGAACCTAGGAAAAAGGTGGCAAGAATAATAAAAGTACACAATGAAATATCCTAACTGGATACAAAAATGATTTAAATTTTTTTAAAAACATAAAATAAATAGAAAACGATGATGCTAAACATACATGCCTGATTTAATTTCACAACAATTCCTCATTGGCCTCTTATGCATGTAATTCAATATATGTTTGCCACAAGATTTTTATCTGTAGGATGTATCTTTATATGATAATACTACAACTACTCGTTTAAAAAGTCAATATGGTCCTATGTCAATAAATCCAAGTTTGCAGCAGCCACATGCAAATTTATTAGATGCAATAGTTGATCCGCCTTAAAAAAAAAGACAAAAAAAGAACATGATAGTACGTGGATTTAGGAACGGTTCTCTAAGGAGTAGCAAAAGTTAAAGTGTTCATTGTATTGATTTCCATGTAGGCAAGTTTCAAACTTTTTTTAATATCACCTAAAAATAATTCAAACATCTTCTCTGTTCCCAACTTTTATCTCACATCTTATATATACTATAGAATCATATTAGAAGAGACTGGACAACTCCAGGATAAACAATAGGAAAACGACAACGAACAATAGGATTAAGTGTAGCTTTAGACATATTGTACTTGAAATTTGGAACTTAAGCTAGACAAAATTGAAACAGGAGTTACTCTGTGCTTATAATTTTCAAATGAGCAATACATAAAAAATTTAGAAAGTCTAGATCATTACGAAAATAAAATAAAATGAAGGGGCTATTTTGACCCCCAACAACTATTATTACAAGAGATGGTTATCACTTTACATAAAGAAACAAGATGAATTACGGATTTTACTGAAAGTACTAAATGATGATATTTTGAACTTTTATGGATAAACAAGCCGAAAAAAAGGCCAAAGCTTTAAAAGTGAAAAGTAGAAATTTTAGGAAAATCCTTGGAAACTACAGCTTACCTAAGCAATTGAGTTTTTGTACGTGCCCTACTAAGTCTCTTGAGTTCAGTTGATTCTTGGTTTTAAAGGTACAACGTTTAAACTCATAAGTCATCTTGTTCTACAAATATTGTTATACATATAATCATTCTAATTGCTTCACATTAGGCACTTTGAGCCTCACATGCGGTTCACAGAAGTGGTGTAGAGTCCACCGTTGAGTCCACTGTTGAGCCTCACATGCGGTTCACAGAAGTGGTGTAGAGTCCACTGTTGAGCCTCACATGTAGAGATGTCAAAGGGCCGGGCTTGGGCCGGCCCAGCCCAAGCCCATCGGGCCTGCTGTGGGGCCGGGCCAGTGGGGCTGCCAACCGGGTCGGGCCGGGCCGGGCCTGCCGAAGGGAAACCTAGGCCCAGTCCAGGCCCAAATGTTTTTTTTCTTCTTGTTATTCAATTTGAAATTTCATCTCTAGGCAATATTCACAATTTAACGAACCTAATCTTTATCCTTTTATTTCATTATAAGTAATATACATATGTATGTATGTATATAATAATAATATTTGTTAGCCATTATATTTTTTATTATATGTTAAACATTTTCATACTCTTCTTGGTGAGCTTTATTAATAAAATCTTAACACATAACAATTTATATAGAAAAATAATAAATGTGTTCATAGGCCCTCCTCCTTTTATCCGGGCTTGGGACCGGCTGCTTGTAAACAAACAGGCGAAGTTACCTATTTTTTTATATATACGAAAAAATATATATCTTGCTTGTAAAAAATTATTTTATATATATGGAAAAAAAGTATATTTTGTGAAAAAATTTATTCTTAAAACTCTAACAATCAAAATAATAATGCATGTCTATCCAAAATATCAGCAATCAAAGATCAAGAAATCTGCAACGTCAACCAAAAGGATCAAAAGAGGAAAATAAAAACAAATTACCTAATCATCCGGAAGTATTTCAATATCCGAGTCACTGCTCTTCCTATCATCAATCGGTTTATCTTGCTCGCGGTATTTCGCATCAAGATAATCCTTCCAACATACACATAGCTCGAGCGACTCGGGGTTAAGACGACTCCTCCTGTCATCCTAAACCCTCCCGCTTGCTGAAAATGCCGACTCTGAAGCAACCGTGGAGGCTTGCACTGGCAGTACATCCCGTGCAATTTGGGATAAAGTTTTATACATGTTTTGATTTTGTTTCCAAAAATTTAACAAATTAAAATTAACCTGTTCTTGCCTTGATAAATCAGAATAATGATCAGTATTTGCATATACACCAATCTCATTAAAAGAGGAAAAATTATACGAACCTCCCGAATTAGAAGTACCTTCACCTGGTAGTTGTCTTGCTACTAGATGTTCAAAGCCTTGAAGGTATGGCGCATAATACCTCTCAGCAGTGGATGATGATGTAGCTCGCCCGCGCACGTCAGCAGAATTACGATAGAGGCTGAACAAGTCCTCAAACCTCTTGCTCACTTTTGCTGTGAGCAAGGTTGTGTCCTCTGCTGTGTAGTGCATTAATTTCGATATCTCTTGTATCGAGGCGTTCACGCCATGCAACTTTAACCTAAGATCTAAACAAGTAGCCACAGTAAAAAGAGCAGGCAGTTTACTCCAATATTTATTAAATTTTTGATCCATCACTTGTACTATTTCCCTAAAGGGTCCTATATATCTCCATTTTGTTAACATTGTAGCCATCTTCAGAATTTCTATTACAGCGAGAGGAGAGGTGGGATAGTACGTACCAGACAATAAATTGGTAGACGTGTAGAATACCTCCAAAAATTCAGCTAGGTATGTGGCCATCTGTCATTCCTCTTGAGTTGGCAAGCCGGCTGGGAACTGGGTTAGTAGAAAATGCGTGTAGACTTCTCGGTATGCCAGAATGTGTAAAAGCATGTGGTATGTAGAGTTCCACCTGTGGACCACATCTGTAACTGCTCTCCTGCGAGGCATATTATATTGAACACACAACGTTTTTAAATTGTTGTGTTCTCAAACTCGAGCCATTAACATACGCTGTCATACCCCTCATTTTGAGCAGAATATCTCCTGCAGCAGCTAAACCATCTTGAACAATTAAATTAATAATGTGACAAACACAACGAACATGAAATAATTCACCATGAAGTACAGGTTGAAGCGTCTCCTTTAAAGCTGCAACAGCAGCTTTATTATTAGAAGCATTATCAAAACTAACACTCATAATCTTATCCTTAATTTTAAATGCGGTGCATGCTTTTAATATAAGAGTAGCAATGTTCATTCCATCGTGCGGATAAGGGAAGTGCTCGAAAGCGATGATTCTCTTGTGCATAACCCAATCTGCATCAATCCAATGAGCGGTCACACAAGAATAACTAATAAAAGTATAAGGAGATTGCCAAATATCAGAAGTAAGACTAACTTTACCGTCAAATTTATCGAAATAATCGATAAGGCGTGCTTTAGCAGCCTTGTACTGTCGGAGTGCATCGGATCTAGTTGTGTTTCTAGTAACCTTTTTGTACAAAGGTTGGACGTATGTGTTCATATATCTAGAGTACTTAGGATTATCGGCAAAAGAAAAGGCTTGTTCATCATGAATAACAAATTCAGCGAGACCGTCTCTTTGCTCTCGCTGATTATAAACAAATAACTTACCGTCAAAAGATAATTGTGTTTGGGTAGGTTCGACGTGACCTTGTCGAGGTGCACACTGAGGGTAATGCCTGTTAAGATGTCCATTACCACTACCAGTCGAAAATAATTTAAGACAGTACTTACATCGAGCTTTTCGGGTGTCGTCCACCGTAACTACGTCGAAATGATTCCAACACTCGGCTTTCTTCTTTTTCCCCTTTTGGACTTCTGGCACGTTATCGGAGGCATTGCTCGGCCCTTCTTCATCATGACCAGGCATAGGGTTGAGATTATGCCACTGAGTAGTAGCTTCGCCAACCAAGCTGCGTCCTTGACTATAATGCGGGGGGTCTTCATCAGGCGTGTATTCAAAATCTAGAATGTTTTGATTGAACTCCCAATTGGCTTGGGTATCTATCATAGAGCCTGTACTCATTCGTCCACGAACGAATGGTTGTGTTGGTGCTTGTATTGGTGTTTCTGATGGCCGTGGCGCTGGCGCTTGTGCTGGTGGTGGTGCTTGCGATGATGATGATGTTTTTCGTGATGACGATGCACGCCTAATTCTCTTAATTATTCCAGACATATTTCACGCTAAACTTTGTAAGAGTAACTAAATACAAAGTTAGTAATAATAAGAAATAATAAGAGTAACTAAATATAAGAGTAGTAATAAGAAATAACAATTAAAAGAATGAACGAGTAACAAATATTAGAGAGTTAGTAATTAAAAAGAATTTAGCAAGACTAGTAATTAATAAACAAGAGTACTAATTAGTAAATACTAGTAGTAATTAGCAAGAGTAGTAATTGGAGAGGAAAATAGTAGCAAAGCTTGTTGTGAGAGTAAGAAGAGAGTAAGAAGATTGGTGTGAAAAATTAGAGAGAAATTGTGTGAATTTATAGATTTTAGAAACTTCACAGAAGACCAAAATACCCCTACAAACTAGCCGTTTATAGTTGTTGGGGAGGGTAAGAGTGTAAAGGAGTTGAAAAATATAGGTTAGACTAAAATACCCCCCAAACTAGCCGTTATATAGCTGTTGGGGGGGTAAAAGTGGAAGTTTGGAAAAGGGGTGGAAGAAAGGGGGGGAAAAGCAAAAGATTCAAAAAAAGTGGGGCCAAACCGGGGCCAAACCCGGGCCGTAGACCGGGCCAAATAACCGGGCCAAGCCCGGGCCAAACCGGGCCGAAACCGGGCCGGGTCGGGCCATTTTTCCATATTTCGAAGGCCTGGTCCAGGCCCAGGCCCCAGGCCCTCTGCACGCGGGCCGCTACTGTTCATCGATGGGGCCGGGCCAGCCCGGGCCGGGTCGGGCCAGAACCGGGCCGGGTCGGGCCAGCCCGCGGGCCGCCCGGCCCGTTTGACAACTCTACTCACATGGATCCCGCCCTTTTCTTTTCATCAACAAAAATGTAGTTAAAGGAATTCATGAATGATTAGTATTTCACAGGCACTAAACTTGCGCTTAAAAGAAACAAAATGGGTAGAAAGTGGCCTGATCCATGAATGATTAGTATTTTACGAACTTCTTTTTTCTTAATTATTTCACTTGCTTCACTACGTCTCTAAAGTACATGCACTTTTAGCCAAAGTAGCATCAAGCATCAGCATTTCGGCCCATGTTGCTGCAGCTTCAACTTAAATTGGCTGGTACATAGAAGTACCAGAGATATTATGCACCCAAAACCTCTATAAATACCAGAGAATATGGCGAAACACATTGGTAGCCTTGTTATTGCGCTCGTCCTCAACTTCTTCAATGCATCATTAGCAATTCCGGTAACGTATAACGTTTTCAGTTTAGGAGCCAAACCAAACGGCAAGACAGACTCAACCAAGTCATTCCTTAGTGCATGGGCTGCAGCTTGCGGCTCGCCAAGACCGGCAACGGTATATGTGCCGCCAGGAATGTACTTGGTTCAGCAGGTACATTTTTGTGGTGCCTGCCAGAATAATGAGATTGCGAATCGTATCTGATATAACTCAAATATAACTCCCAATAATTGGGAAATACCCGACAATCAGTCAAACTGGGAGATCAGTGATTATCTTATTAGGGATTGTGACGTGATCCTTGAAGATCCTAACGCGATCCTAAC
Source organism: Escallonia rubra (assembly GCA_033065855.1). Taxonomy (NCBI): domain Eukaryota; kingdom Viridiplantae; phylum Streptophyta; class Magnoliopsida; order Escalloniales; family Escalloniaceae; genus Escallonia; species Escallonia rubra. The sequence goes on from JAVXUO010001318.1 coordinate 13,468, forward strand.
ACATCTGGCCCACAGCCCAGTCCTACTAGGACTCTCCTTCTACAGCTATATAAAGGGGTCTACCCCCAGGTATGGAGGACTACACAATTCATGCTTTTTCAGAGTTACTATTCTGTAACTGCGCTCTGACTTAAGCATCGGAGAGTTCTCTGCCGGGAACCCCACCCGGTGGTCACTCGTTTTCTGTCTTGCAGGTCATCGGTCCAGGTTCGGGTTCCGCAATGTACGTGGAGCATGTTTTTAGCAGCAACAGATTGGCGCCATCCGTGGGACCCGCCAGCCTATCCGTTTGATCTCAAGAAAACAGTTTATCCCAAATTGTCGGCGACGACGTGTCGGAATCACTGACACAACCGCCGCCGCCGCCACAAATTTCCAGATTGAATTATCGTCACAGGTTTCAGATTCGAGTTTCTGCCAAACAAAGAAAAGAGAACCATGGAGAAGCCATTCCACATCACCGTCGCACCATGGGTCGAAACCTTACCGACGGTGTCACGCATAATCAGGCCACCCACCACAGTGGGCCTCCCCTTCTTTGACGGCGCGACCTCGCCGCCATTTTTTGGATCAACTCCACGGCAACCTACAACAATGGCACCACTGCCAAGCACCATGACATCGCGCCATCGCCACCGATTTCGTAGAAAACTCACGATGGCCGACGGAGAAACAGTCCCTCATCACCAACGGGGTCGCGGGCACCATAAACTGCCGACCACCGCCGCTAAGCTGCCGGAGCAGCTGCACAATACAAGCCCCATAACGCAAAAAAAAAAAAAAAAGGGCAGAAAGAGAACAAGAAGATGCAGTAGCGCGGCCATCAAACCCACGCCGTCGAGATGCCACAGCCGCGATAGCGTGATCAGCGATAGCAGTAATCGGTGTTGTCGCTTCCGTCGCGTCGCCGTCGTGCAGCTACCAATTCGACGTCATCGTCGGCCGCCTCTCAGCATTCGTTTTGTGCCACCGCAGCCACAGGAAAGGCACCACCGTCGTTCACCACAATTGGTGGTCATCCGCCACAAGCCACCGATGCCATCATCATCACCACCGTGACAGGCTCCCGGTCACCGTCAGAGTAACGCCAGAAGAACTGCCTATCCAGATATGCGCCGTCCAAAATCACAAAGTGGTCGACGCCATCACAACTTAGTAGCGGAACACCAAGCGCCATGCTATCGGGGTATAAACCGAGACCGGCCACGCCACCACTGCCGTTTCCAGTCAAGAACCGCAACACCTTGCCGGCCGCAAAGTCAACAGTGCTCGTGAAAGAGACGACACCAATCCATCGCACCGGCCAAAACTTCGACGCCGGGGAAACAGCGCAGCCCACTGTCACCATCGCCCTACCTTGGTGCCGACTCACTGCAGCGCCGCCGGCCACCTCACCGTCCGATTCAGATCCAACCGCCGGCCACCCGAGCCCCAGATCTGCGGCCATGCGACGTGACCTCCCCGCGCCTCGCAGTGTCCCCCACTGTTACGCCGCCTTCGTCCCTGCTGTCCGGTGGTGGATGCTCTCGTGCGGCGTATAGCCGACCAAGGCTCTTCGGTCTTCAGAGAGGAATGGAGCAGACCAGGTGACATCATTCCTTCCTTTTAAAGTATTTAATGCTTTGACCCCCTAAAAATGCATAATTATAATTAAGACCTAAAGGGTTTCATTTCTTTATCTTATGCCACACTTTTAAAAAAAAAAGTATTACGTGGTTAACCCTTTCAAAATGCATATTTACTTTAAGACCCACAGAGTGTCTTTTATATAAAATATGCCGCACAAGTTTTCTTTAAAAACGGCGTATACTTCATCGCATATTTGTCGCTAAAAAGAATTAAGTGACTACGCTTTTAGGCACTAGCAAGCCTCATTAAAGGTTGTTTCTTGTGCGCTTCTTTAACCTAGACCTATGTAATTTGTGGTTTAGCATTATGCAATTGCGTCAGTTCACGCAAGCACGTCGCATGTAGGGTCTTACCAACTACTATGACTTTTAAAAGCTCACTTGTGACACGCAGTGCAACACATTAGTCGCTTAACCAGTAACACCCTAATGAGGTTGTGGTGTTTGAACACCGCTATTAATTCTGTGTAAAAAACATAGTTGCATTTTTATATGCTTTATTGCTTCAGAGGCTGTTTTTTCAGTCACGTACTTTTATTTCTTGCAAGGGTTTAAACTACGCCTGCGAGTATTAACAGTGACGTATAAATCGCTTCGTAAAGCGAGGAACAAATTTACAACACCCTGCGACTTGAAGTCACGCCTAGGGTTTCTGCTGGAGCTTCTTGCCGACTCGGCATTTCTTATTATCTCGTGATGTTCGGTCACACAGTGACCTCGATCAGTGAATCAGAGAATATCGTCAGCCTCTGCTAATAAGCATAACTAATATGCCGGTACAACTGCAAGCTCAAGCTCACGCGACCAGCAAACTGAATCTAGTTGCTTCTCAGCATATTGATAAACTGCGACGGACTCCGCGTCCTCTAGCTCTATATGCTCGTCTACTCAAGCAGACGGATTACGGTCTTCTATATTGCTCGTACAGGTCTTCTTGCGACCGAGCCCAACATATGGGCTTAAAAGCCGTCTTTATATATCCACGCCTTCTCAAAGGCCGGGGGGCTTTATATTTTATGAGATCATACATGCTTAATGCCTTATGTCTTATCAGACAGAAAGGTTCGCCACTGCGACCATATTACGGGCTCCATGACCCGCGGCTTCTTATTTGGCACCGCAGCAACAATGACGAGAAACCCCCGAAGGCGCATACGATGAGAATTCTAAGTTCCGTCAAACCCTCAAGGGCGCTTACAACGAAGACTCTAAAGTTTCGTTAAACCCCCGAGGGCGCGTACGACGAGAACCCCAAGTTCCATCAAAACCCCCCAAGGGCGCGTACAACGAGGACTCTAAAGTTTCGTTAAACCCCCTAAGGGCGCGTACGATGAGAACTCTTAAGTTCCGTCAAACCCTCGAGGGTAATTACATGAGCTCCGGCTTAATCCGCCCCTGAGGGCGTGTATGACGAGAATTCTTAAATTCCATCAAACTCTCGAGAGTAGTTGCATGAGCTCCGGCTCCTTCCGCCCCCGAGGACGTGTATGACGAGAATTCTTAAATTCCGTCAAACCCTCGAGGGTAGTTGCATGAGCTCCGCGCTCCATCCGCCTCCGAGGGCGTGTATGACGAGAATTCTTAAATTCCGTCAAACCCTCGAGGGTAGTTGCATGAGCTCCACGCTCTACCAGCCCTCTAGGGTGGTCCCTCGAAGGACGAACACCCCCAATGTTATAGGATAGAGCTCGACTGTCCGAACGGTTTAGCTACAGTTCTAACCCGTGAAACGGCAAAGGACTATGGGACTTTATCCCCCCACCATTCTTTGTCAATTCAAAACCCAGCCAAGCGTGAGTGCGAGGCTTCTTTGCCAGCTCTTAGCTGGTGATAAGAGTTCGCGACAAAGTAAAACGCAAGCATGATGTGGTCGGCTCAAGCTCAAGAACACACACTTGCAAAAAATGAACACCCTCCAAATGAGAGGTGACCCCTCGAGGGGACATTTTCAAACACTTAGCACATGCAACAACTTGCATGCACAGCTTTATGTCCTCTCTCGAGAGAGGATACCATGGGGCACAGCCGCTAAAGGATCTCGAGATCCCATAATTCGTCTTTCTAAAGATGATTCTGAATAGCCTACTCAGGCGACATTCTAAGACTTAGCTCTCGAGAGCTAGGGTTCTAGCGCCCTACTTGGGCAAAGTTCTAAGGCTTAAGCTCCGGCTTAGGTCGGAGCACATGGAAGAGAGAAATATTGTTACCCCTACAAGTGGATGAGAATCACTTACAAATCTGACGCGTGTCTCGAGACACCAAGTATAAACTTCCTCAGCCAAACATTTTAGCTAATGAAGTGGGGGGCTTATGATATAACTCAAATATAACTCCCAATAATTGAGGAATACCCGGCAATCCCAGTCAAACTGGGAGATCGGTGATTATCTTATTAGGGATTGTGACGTGATCCTCGAAGATCCTAATGCGATCCTAACACATCTGGCCCACGGTCTAGTCCTACTAGGACTCTCCTTCTACAGCTATATAAAGGGGTCTACCCCCCCCCCCCCCAGGTATGGGGGGACTACACAATTCATGCTTTTTCAGAGTTACTATTCTGTAACTGCGCTCTGACTTAAGCATCGGAGAGTTCTCCGCCGGGAACCTAATCCAGCGGTCACTCGTTTTCTGTCTTGTAGGTCATCGGTCCAGGCTCGGGTTCCGCAATGTACGCGGAGCATGTTTTTAGCAGCAACAGTATCGATGGCACCCTTGTGGCTCCTTCCGATTACAATGTACTCGGGAGTGTTGGAAATTGGATCCTATTCGAGGATGTCAACGGAGTAACCATTGGCGGTGGCATTCTTGACGGTCAAGGCACTGGTCTATGGGCATGCAAAACCTCCAGCAAGCTTTGCCCGAATGGAGCTACGGTATGACAAATGCGTCAACTGTTATTTCTAGTCTCAACATAGATGAAGCCGTTTCTTCTTTGCCTTTATACAAAAAGTGTACTCGATATTGGTCATGCCAGAGTTTACTGAAAAAAGGAATTCAGTCTTGCCGTAAAAGTCTGACTTGTTCCTATATAGCAACATATGGACTTGCTCCATCAGTTTGCTTCGAAATTGTCAACTGTCTTGAACAACGTTATTATACTAGGAAACTTTTTCCTTTTCCTAGAGCAATGTTGTAATATTTTGTTGTCAGTCAAACCTGGAGTTTCATACTCACCATGTGCATTTGCAGCACTGGGCTTTGTCAACTCGAACAACATCGTGATCAGTGGCTTAACTTCACTAAACAGCCGAATGTTTCACATTGTGATCTGTTGATATATGTCTTGTATTTATGTCCCACATTGGTTACTTAAAGAAGGTTGCAACTTGGCCCTTAGTATATAAGACATCTTGTCCCACATTGCTTGGAGATAGAAGATCACTGCTTTCTCCAAGTATAAGTAAGGTGTCTTGTGTTGTGTTTAAGGGTAAGAGAGAAGAGTTCTTCTCTGAGTAGGAAATAGAGGATAGTCTTTCTTTGGATAGGCAAAGAAAGAAGAGTCCTTCTTTGAGTAGGAAAACAGTTGAGAGATACACGTGAGGGAGTGTTGTAAATCTGACTTGTGCAAAGTGGATTTGAGTTCTCTCATATTTCTTGTGTTTTCATATTTGGTTATCGTGTTCTATACATATTTATCTAGAGCGATTTCGTAACAAGTGGTATCAAGAGCTTTCAGGTTTATTTTTTGGGCAAAATTGAAATCGATTTGAGAGGATAAATATGTCGAACAACACGACCATGAAGTATGCCTGTGAACAATTCGATGGGAAGACGAATTTTGGCATATGGCAGAGCACGGTGAAGGATATCCTTGTGCAACAAGAATTGCTCAAGCCTTTGCTGGGGAATAAGCCCGAGTCAATGGATCAGGACGATTGGGAGGAATTACAGGCTAAGGCTGTATCTACGATACGGTTGAATCTAGCCCCGAAGGTTAAGTACCAGGCTTTGACAGAGACTTCTCCAACAGCTCTGTGGTAGAAATTGGAGAAGATATATATGTCAAAATCTTTGTCGAATCGGTTATATCTGAAGAAAGATCTGTACCAATTATGGATGGATGAAGGTTCAGATCTGGGTGATCATATATCAGAATTTAACCGGTTGGTGTCCCAATTGTCGAGTATAGATGTTAAACTCGAGGAGGAAGATCAGGCGATTTTGTTGTTATCTTCGCTTCCAAAATCATATGAGACCTTGAAGACTACGTTGCTTATTGGGAAGGAGACATTGCTTGTTGATGATGTTATGTCGGCTCTTACGGACTCGAGCAGAGTTAATGGGACGAGTTCAAGCAGTCAAGGCGAAGGTCTGGTGGTAAGGTATGAAAATAAGAATGGTCATGGAAGAGGCAGAGGTCGGTCTAGAAGCAGAAATTCAGGACATGGAAATGACAGGTCTAAGTCTCGTGGAAAGCAGAATAAGTCCAGTATTGAATGCTGGTATTGTAAAGAGATTGGTCATATCGCAAGGAAGTGTCCAGAAAGGAAGGACAAGAAGAACGGAAAGAAACATGTGAACAATGCTAATGTTGCTGAAGAAGATGACAAAAGCAGCGATGGTGATCTCTACTTGGTTTCCTCGGTTGAGCAGCAAGAAGGTAATCTCTTATCAGTTAGAGACAACAGTTTTTCTATGGAATGGTTTCTTGACTCTGCATGTTCGTTTCATATGTGCCCACATAAGGAATGGTTTGATTGTCTTACTCCATGTAACGGTGGTACTGTGTTAATGGGTAATGACGCTGTTTGTGAAGTCATGGGGATAGGTACCATTAAAATTAAAATGTTTGATGGGATTGTTAGAACCCTAGGTGATGTAAGGTACATATCTGACTTAAAGAAGAATTTGATTTCCTTGGGCACACTTGATTCTATAGATTGCAGTATATTTATAAAAGGTGGAGTCATGAAAGTTAGCAAAGGTGCCATGGTGATAATGAAAGGTCAGAAAATTGGAAATTTGTATAAACTGATAGGGAACACAGTTATAGGTGGAGCTTCAGTATCAACTCATGTAGTGAAACTAATAAAACAACCCTAGATGGGGGTGAATAGGGTTTTTGAAATATAAAGGGGAATTTAAACTAAGCACAATCATAAATCTCAAACAAACCAAGTAATACTTCAATGAAGATGCTAACTAAACAATCTCAAACAATTAAAGAGCAATAAGTAAAGAGATTGAGTTAGAGATACTTGACAATGAGATTTAAATGGTTCGGCTTGATATACCCTCAAGCCTACATCCACCTCTTCAAGGAAGTCCCTTGCAAGAGCACTAGAATCCACTAGCAACAATCTTCTTCCGGGTCAAGATCAAAACCCTTACAACACTTGGTGATATCCCCACACCAAGCACAAGCCTTGAATCGACAAAGCTCACCCAAGACTTGACAAACCCAAGCCTTGATCACAATCCTTTTACAAAGATCAAATATGTACAAAGAAACCCTCTTTAAAGGAAATGAGTACAAATGAAGCTCTAGTGCAATAGAGAGATGAGAGAATTGATGACTTGAAGGATGCTCACTCTCAATCAAAGAATTGCTCACAAAGATGCTCTCTTTAATGATGTAAAATCATGAATATGAAGAGAGAAAAGTTTAATCTATGAGCCTTGATGTTTCTCTAATGAATGGAGGCTTAGAATGTGATTTCCATGGTGTATAATGAAGTCGCAAAACATTTATATAGAGAAGAGATCAAATATAGCCGTTAGGCATAATATGGCCAAAACTGCCATTGCAGTCGACTGTAACCAATGCAGTCGACTGTAATCCCTCTAAAATAGCCGTTGGAGTTTTGTCCTCGAAAATAGCCGTTGGAACAGTATTTTGACCAATGCAGTCGACTGCATTGGAATGCAGTCGACTGCATTACCCTACTGCCTATCGGCTGCCTCACGGAACCCCCTTTCTTATTTTGGGCATAACTTTCTCTAGAAAAATCGGATTGAGGTGCCGTTTTTTGCGTTGGAAAGATAATGAAAAGTTTTATCAAGATATGAAAAGATTAGCACCAAAAACAGTTTTGAGAAAATCTGAGTGAGCTCCAAATTGCACTCATTTTCAAGAACCACGCTTGTGTGAATGATTATGAACTCACACGCAATGCACAAGGTGTCCTAAGGTCTTTTTAGGTCATAGTCATCAATCCAAGCATCAAACCAAGACTAGGTACACAATAGGAAAGATCAATTATAATCGATAGTAACTTCGCCTATGCATTCTTTCTTGCTCTTTGACATTGGACTTGATGAAGCTTTCATAGCATGTCACCATAGCTTTAAGCTTCTTTGGCTTTAATCCATCTATCCAACTTCTCAAATGTGTCTTCATGAGTGTGCATGTATATACCTACTAAGAATACACTCAAAGCACACATTAGAACATAATCAATGTGTAGTTATCATCAAAACAAGATGTAAGCCTAGGTTATC
>JAVXUO010001907.1:0-51995 GCA_033065855.1 Escallonia rubra
GTTTGTACTAAATAGCGTTTTACTATTACGATAAAAACATAAATTATTATCTGTTATCTCGTCTACTAATTTCTAAAGTAAAATCTTAGGTCCGTGTCACCGCTTCCTCGTCATTTCTCACACGTTAATTCTTTCTTTCGATCGATCTACAAAACCCGCTAAAGTAAAGTAATCTATGTGGCGTACGTAGACCAAAGACACGTATCTGTGTACAGGGAGTGAGTACACTCTATCCATACACAAGTCTTGCACACTACACCCTCTTTCCGTTATCCCAGCGTTGTCTTCTGTCGTGTGGTGGCGTGTTTAAGGAACTTAAGCCATGAAAGAACCATGTGCAGCTGTTTCTTTTTTTCCCCAAAATACCCCCACCTCTCACACGTTATCCCACCACAGTCCCTCTTCTGCCTGCCGTTACCCTTTTTCTTGCAGTGTAAGTGCCACTTCATAACTCCCTTTCTTACAAGCTCAAACCCCTTCTGGCACAGCCCACCTCCTTTACCCAGAAAGAAAAGGAAGGTACTCTCCCCTTGCTCCCTGTCTTTGAGAGGAATTTAGGGGGTGAAAGGGGGGCCAAAACATGGGCGTAGGAACGAGTACCTTTGTAATCAGATGGATCAACTTTCTCACCATGGTAATGCAACTCTCTTGCCCTTTTACCCTTTTTCTTTATCTCCAGTTTGATTCTGTACGGCATTGCCAATTACCCATCTTTTTGTACATTAAAGGGTGTGTATTTCTTTTGTGCCTGTGTCTTGTGGTAGCAACCCATCTGCTTTGGGTGTCAATTGTCAAGATACTGTGGTGTTTGACTCAGTTGTATTGATTTGACTGCTTCTTGGTGTGCATTTGAATGCTTTTGGTAGCCTATTAATGGTTGATTTTCGGAATCTTGAAAATGTAGTTCATTCACCATGTTGCATCAAGATGATTTTTTTTTTGCTTATTATTCGAGTGTTGTGAAATTTCCTGATTGTTTTTTGCATATAACAACATTGAGTTTGTGTAGCAGAGAGTAAAAGGAGCAAAAATTTTGTTTCCTATTAGTTTTTAGATGGTTTATGCTTACTTCCGAATGTTAATTCGTGTGTAGCTATTAGCCGTGGGTGTGATGGGTTTTGGGGTGTGGATGAGCACTCATCATGACGGATGCCGAAAGTCTCTCACTCTCCCTGTTCTGGGCCTTGGTGCTGTAATTTTTGTAATGTATGTTCTTCATTTTCCCCTGAAGTTCATATTGCATTGTCTTCCCGAAGACTGATAATAATAGGATTGACTTTCAGATCAATTATTGGGTTCTTGGGCGCTTTGAAGAGAAACTCCATATTGTTATGGCTCGTATCCTTTTTTGATATTACTTTTGACCGTACATTATGAACTTCACTGATTTTCTGGTCGTGGGTGTCTCCACACTGGGTCGGTTCCTCCTTAACATTTTCACTTGCAGTATCTGGTCATGCTGTGTCTCGTTTTGGTGGCAATTTTGGTCTTCACTGTTTTAGCGTAAGTATCTATGATTTAAGTTTATTGTCTTTTTGTTTTACCAGTGCTTGTGATAGTTATTTGCCATCTTTGTTTTTGTTATTGAAAGTTGTAACGTGAGAACTTTTCACGTCCTAAATGTAGTGAGTCAACTGCTGTTATATAGTGTATGAAACTTAGCATTTGTATTAGGCATAGTTTCTTGCATACGTATGCATGTATTTGATTAATTTATGCTTTGCCAATACTCCTAATATCCGTGTATTACACTGCGTGACTTTAGTATAGACTTGGTATTAACAATGTTAGCTTTAAAACATTAATATGGAAGCCATTGTTTCTTCTGTTTTGGCTAATTGTCACTCTTCACACCCTTTGTAATGGACATATACTAAAGCGACGTGCCTTTCATGAGTTTTTGTATCTTAAATTAGCTTAGGCACATGCCGAGGTTCTCCACAAATTTAGTTTTGTTACTTGGGTTTAAATTACGTTTTTTTTTTTCTTAACTCTTGTGACTTTGTTATTCTGGTATGGCGTATGTCACCTGAACTGATTGTGGCTCCGCCCGTGCATTATAGGCTTATGTAGTCAAATCGTTAGCTATTGAGATTTGAGGGTTGAATAATAGGTCAATGCATTATAGGCTTATGTAGTCAAACGCATTTTAACCACAATGTTCCCTCAAACTGCAAGCAATAAATTTTGCTATAATATACCCTAGACTTCTTGCCAAGGTCATAATTTGTTTCCCTGGCACTGTTATGGGACCGTAGCGTAGTTGAACCTCGCCATAGAACTACTAACCATCACATAAACCTTCATTACGTTGAAGCACCAGCAATTGCTGCACCTTCTGCTTGGGGAGCTATTTACCGTTATGGAAGGACAGCTGACTAAGGATTCTGTGACTCCATAACAGCCGACTAAGGATTCTGTGACGGCTATGAAGCTCATGGACATGCTCTAGAGCAAAACAAGTGTTTCCATACAAACTTTTAACCTTGCGTCATTGTCCTCAGTTTTCGCGGTGTTGAAGAAACTACCCAAATGTTAAGCTGTAAGGTGGTGAGTTTTAACTGTATATGAAAACAAAAACTCAGGAGTTCACCAATGTGGGATTCCTAACACTTCCTCTCACAGAGCAGCCCAAGCGAATGTGCAGCAGTCTGTTTCATTCATAACGGTAGATACACAACAGCTGTTTAGCAGCCCCTTAACTTATGGTCCAGTCAGTAGTCCAAAGTGCCACAGAAGCAGTCTGAAGGTCTGCAAGCAATTTGGTCTATACCACACGGATTTCAAGAATACCACAAGAATGGGCCACAAAATGGGAAACACTAGGGAAATATTAAGGTAGAAATTATGTCGCAAATGCTTAAGCTAGTATGTGCAGAGACTCAACTGTTGCATTAAGCCGTATGTGGCAGTCCCTGACAGATATTGCTCTTACTTTGATGCCACCCTTTTGCTTTCTATCAAGCAAATGTTAGAACTCATTGCAAAAGTTTTGGTGAATCCTTGAAATGGTTGGACAAACCTAAAGATCATTGGTGGAAAATGATATACAGGTAGGTTGTATATTGAAGATCTGAATGGACTTTAGGATCTCCGATGTAGTACTCTGGATAGTGCAAGGGCTTTTTGGAACCCTAAGGAGAAAGGAAAAACTTGCACTTGTTTTAACATGGCTTTGACAGAGTAGTGATTATTTGATTGAAGTAAGAATTGTTCGATTCTATTAAAGGAAAGTTGAACCACTGCCCTCAAACCAAGTCTGTTCAGTTTTTGAAAGCCTAAACTTCTGGATTGGGCTATTACTTAAGGAAGATAATACAGGAGCCCCGAAAGTGCAAGTAAAGAAGGCAATGGAAAGTATTCTTTCCCTTACGTACGTCAGTAGAAACTAAGAAGGTTTATAATGAAAAAGGATCAAGAAAGCAATTAAGTCCAATCCTGTTCGTTTATTGGTAAAACTGAAAGTCGGGTCATTCTGGTTTATGGATGAAGATCCAAGGAACTGTCGAGATATGCAAAACTAACTATATTCCAAACTTTATGGATTGTACAAAGGCTAAATTGCAAATAATTCCCCCAAATTTGCAAATTTTGGCAATCAAAACCCCAACCTTCCAATTTGCACATTTAAAACCCTGAGTCTTCCAATTTGAAGCAAATTGGAAGGTCAGGGTTCTAATTGCCAAAAGTTGAAAACCTTAGGAGGTTATTTGCAATTTAGCCTTGTACAAACTTATTATATTTACTCGTCGGCTAAGAGCTGGCTTATGGTTGAAACCTCGAGTTCATGCCTCTTTAATCGACTAAAGTTTGCCCTATGTGTGCATGTTGAATTTATGCCCCTGTATACTGCAAAGAACCGCAGGGATATGGCAAGCCTTAAACATCGCACGAAATTGCAATCTTTCTGAATTGGATAACTCTGTTTCCATTTATATTCGCTTACTCATCGGCGAAGAGCTGACTTTTCCGTTTTGATACTTTCAAGTCGCCTATTTGGCATACTGAAGTTTTGGAGTGATGAAAAGCAGCACGTTATTTGTTAACTTACTACCTCTTGAACTCTATTTGACATCCACTCGACAATTTTCTCTTTAACTCAACTAACTTTGCTTTAATTGGTGGTTCACTGAGGCAAAGCCCAATGCTTCAATTACAAAAATTTGCTGGATGTAATATGTCCCTAAATTCTAACACTAATGCTTATGCTCTTATTTTTGCCTTGTTCGTGTAGGTTTATCGTTACTAATAATGGTTCTGGCCATAAAGTAGCCGGTTTAAGGTAAAACTGAAAATGCTATTTTCATGCTTTCAATCTTGTTATCTCACAATGTATCGGCTGTTAGTACATCCATACTCCTTGGTATAAATGTCAGGCTTGCCTTTTTCTTTGTTGAGGCTGGGGGGGGGGGGGGGTGGAAGAGCGTGCATGAGTGTGTGGAGGGAGATAGAGAGCTCAGTGGTTAGTTGCTTCATGTTGTGAAAGAGCATGATATGAAGCTTTTTATTGAAGGGGAGAATGAGTTCACACACTTCATGATTGAGACATTCTTCATCTCCTAATTATTCTCTTCTCTCTGGGTGATCTGGGTTTAATGAAAGCCATTAATTTCGTTGTCTGGTCAGGTACAAGGAGTATCAACTTCAAGATTATAGTTCATGGTTTTTAAAACAGGTAAGCATATGTTTTAACACTTGATGGCAGTTCAGATCTGCAGGGGTCTTCCTAATTTGCTTGTTGTGTTGTTTAGAGCATCTCAGAATTATCCTTGTTATTCTTCATTTTTGTTGGTTTCAGCTGAACAACACTAATAACTGGAAGCACCTGAAGAGTTGTCTCATTAAAGCTGATGATTGCAGCAACCTGTCAAGAAAATATAAGGTTCACATTTTAAACTCTTTAAGAGAATATAAGGTCCACATTCAGGAGTTCTAGTCACTCTTTTATGGAAACCAATCTCAATGTTTATTTATGTTTACTGCAGACTCTCAAACAATACAAGTTAGCAAAGCTAACTCCTATCGACGCTGGTTGCTGCCGGCCACCATCTGAGTAGGTGCCTTCATCCTTTTTCCCCATTATTTTTTGTCTATCTAATATCCTTCCCTGGTTTAAGGTTTAAGCTCTAAGGTTGATGGCCGCAAGTCATTACTTGTGTGATTCCATATAATATAACCGCAAGATAGCGCTATATACAGTTACACAAGCTAGCCTGCCAACTTGCACTTTTAACTGACAACACAGTTTAAAATTTGTCTTATGCAGTTACAACTAGGATTGTATGAACGGTTTTTGCGATATTAATTGGTACTGGGATTTGGTGTCTTCAGGTGTGGTTATCCTTCTGTAAACGCATCGTACTATGACTTGAGCTTCCATCCAACCAGTTCCAACAAGGACTGTAAAAGTTACAAAAATTCCAGGGCCATCAAGTGTTACAGTTGTGATGCCTGCAAGTAAGCATCTACCGTTCTCGTCTCCTTTACCTCTCCTCTGCTGTCATTGACTTTGCTTTCCTTACAGGGCTGGAGTTGCACAATACATGAAAACTGAGTGGAGGGTGGTTGCAATCTTCAACTTGATTTTGTTTGTTGTCTTGGTTAGGCTTTCATCCCATTTATGAAATCATTTTTATTTCTCCCATTGGAAATATGCTATTGAGAGAAGACAAAACCAATGTATCAAAATATTAAGTGGTGCTGATGATTATTGAGTATATGTTCTCTTAAGTTACATATTTAGATTGCTCTTTTGGCTTCATGCGTGAAGACAGCTCTGTCATAACTCTCGATAGTTATATCCCTCTGTCATAACTCTTGATAGTTATATCCTAACTTCCCATTTTTTATGATGCTAGTCTATAATCTACTTTGTGGGATGCTGTGCAAGACGAAATGCTGCAAGGAGCCGCTCAAAAGTTTGAAAGGACCCTGCTTCTCTAAAAGTTCTCCAGAAGAAGAAATTAGCTCGTGTTCCTTATGGTGCTCCTAATCTCTCTGATTATATTCTTTTCTAGTGCTATCATCAAGTGCAGAGTCGGAAGTTTGTTACTTGAAGATCTGTTGCTTGAACATATAAAATTTGTAAAGGTTCTTCAGTGGTCTCTGCCTTTGAGGTTTGCGGGTACCATTCATTCCTTGTATTTGTGACTCAGAACGCTTGAATTTTATGAAGTTGTAAATACCCTTTAGATGTGGAAATGCAACGTATCTCGGACTCCCCCTTTTAAATCTCAGTAATTAAATAGGCCATCGAACTTCTTTGTGGCAATGATACTGGAGTAGGAAAATATGGTGGCGAGGGTGATGGCAACGTCACGTATGGTGGTTCTGGCAGTCCTATGGCTGCTGTGGTAATGGTGGCGGTAGCCCAGGTACTCAAATTGTGATTTGCTAACGAACATAACAAGAAAGCGTCAGAGGGCAAAGATGTGTGCTGCATTTCAAATGTGTTTTCTCTTCAACTGTATGATCTATAAAGGGTAGTAAATTTATCTGTATACCAGTAGCCTGCAGCTTGAGCATTTGTTCCCCTATTACATGACAGAGCAGGCATTTGGATTTTCATCACTGAAGAGCTGCGGGGCATACACGAGTCCAGGAGGATAATTGTGGCAGGTGGACTCCTTTCTCCCATTCCTGTCCCCTTCCCCTTCATTTTTGTCTTCCTTCTTATTCTTCCCGTCTTTCTTTTGTTGTTTCACAATCTCTGCACGCCTTCCTGCTCGCTTATCGACAAACTCTACAAGCTTCTCTGCATCAATTGTTCCCGTCACTGTCACAAGGTTGTTCTTCATGTCTGGCTCCACTGTATGCACCCCTTTCATGCACAATTCAACAAAAACTTCTAGTCAGTGCATGATGTTTGCTATACTAGACCCTTAGTCCATGACCAGGAACAAATAGATAAACCTCCCACAAATCAACCAAACATTCAGCTGCGTTTGGTCATAGGTTTTTGTCAAAAAAGGGGTATCTATAGCACTTGCCTTGTAGTATGTCAGATTGTATAGGACGCAGCAACGAAAAGAAGTACTCGAAATCTAAAAAAGTTCACAACTGCGATAGACGAAAATCATCGAGCATATATGTACCTTCCATCTTGTGAATGCAGTGCTTGACATCCTTGGCACAACCCTCACAATGCAAGAAAATTTTGAGCACAACTTCCACCACCTTTGGCTATAGAAACAGAATGAACATATCAAACATTAGGACCAGGAAACCACTTGGTGTATACATGGAAGCTCTTTCAATCCTAAAGTCGTTTGAATATACATAACAGACCTCTGGCTTCTTCTCTTCCTTCTTCTCTTCTGTTTTAGGCAGAATCGGAGAGATGAGGTCCACATGCTTATCCATCTTCCTTCGGAGCCTTTCTGCAACCTTGGTTGGATCCGCATTTTTGCCCCTCACGATCACCTTATGAGCCTTGGTGTCGGTCTCAACTACTTCAACGCCTGCACATCAGCAACCAAATATTATATGACCAACAAAGACTCAGGATCTGGATCCGCTGTGAATTTTCCCCTCACTCAAGAGGATCTAATGAAAAAACCTAAAAAATTGCACCATGTACCATCAAAGCCTCGCAGGCATTTGACGACCTCTTTGGCACAGCCTTCACAGTGCATGTAAACTCCTAACACTATCAATCCCTTCGGGCTCTGCTTGTTCCCAGCGTCGGTTCCTTCATCGTTCTGTTCTTGAGCATTTTCTTGCCCCTTTTTCTTTCTCTGGGCAAAACATAGAACTCTTAACGGCTACAACACGTAAACACACATGAAAATTTCATTAATGAAGATTCTGGAGTTCCTGTTTGGTTGCCTTGAAAATGTAGGAAATGGAAAGATTTAGGACGACAGAGGTAAGGGAACTTCTCTCTGTAAACTGGAAGACACGCAGTATATTTTCCTGTCATACCATTTTCTTGGCAACCAAACAGAGACATAGCAGCCTATACCTTCCCCATCGGTGCCAAAGATAATTGCACTTGCGAAGCTCCATTGAAACATTGAGCCTATATATACAAACTCGTGATCTCTCACTCTCTCTCTGTCTACTTGATCAACACGCTTGGACCTTCTCATCTTTCAGGGTGATAATGTTGTTACCAAACATGGAGAGATATGCTTAACGCATTTGCCCACAAGAGTTTATGATGTTACCAAATATAGAGAACTAAGAATTGGGTTACCATATTTTGTTCCCAACTGCAAATGATTTAGAAGGAAACTATTGATTATGGATTCTCCAAACCTTTGCAAGAGAGAAGACAAAATGGAGCATGTTTAATTTCTGCTAACTCAGCTTATTTGGCCAACTCAAAACTCAAAGAAGTTCCCAATTCTAGCAGTCTAGCAGACAATAACACGAGCATTTCTTGGAGGAGAGAGGTAAGAAAATTTCATTTTAAATAGGATATCTCTTTATGCAAAAATATTACACATTCCTAGTTTGATTGACCCACCCCCCCCCCCCCCCCCCAACCCCAACCAAAAAAAAAAAACAAATGAAAACAAAAAAACCTCCTCCCCTTAGTTGTTGACAAGTGAACCCAAAAAAACAAGAACAAACAACAGAATTTCAAGCTGAGCTAACGAGTTTAATCTAAACCATTTTCGATCTTAAAGGGCTGATTCTTCCATCTGGTAGAAAAATTTTCCAGAAGGGCCGTCAGCAGGAATTAAAGCCATCCTCACAGGACCTCTGGCGCCTTCTTCGGCCGTAAACTGCCCATTATTGTGGCTCAAATCCGTTTTACAAAAACCAGGACTAACAGCATTTACGCGGAAAGCCGTAAACTTTTTGGCCAAAATCCGGGAGTAAGCATTAAGAGCAGCCTTGGAGACTATATAAGCAGACAGATTAAGCCAGCCTTCTTTCTCCAACAGATCCTCCTTAGCATCCTTCAGAAACTTCTTCACAACTTCATCTACTTTTTCCTCTGAGAGTCCATCAACATCACTTAGTACCTTGTTTGCCCATTCATTTTTAACGTTCTGCAAAACGATGTACGATTTGTATGAGAAAAATACATTGTTTTGCTCTCCACAATTACGAAAAAGTTTGGTCTGGTACTGTTTTACCAACCAATTCACGGTGCACTGCATTACCAAAATCATTTCCAACTAAGGATATGAATTCATCACTTATGCATACATCTGCAACAAAATTTTGAATAAATGGAAACTTTAAGTTTTGTACCTTTAATTGCCCCAGGGTGGAAGAAATGTTAACTATGCGTGCAGAACTGGATTGCAGAAGAAGTGGAGTAAGAGCTTGAGTCAATAGTTTGGGTCCATAGTAATTTGTCTGCAGACACCCTTCTGCTGTTTCATAAGTTTGTCGCATAACCCTTTTCGCCGAGTCACTCTTTGAACCTACAACCTACATCAGTCAAACAAACTTAATCTGTACAATTTAAGCGATCAGCTGCACACTGAAATGTTTACTGTCCGAAGAAGATGAACTTTTCTTAATTCAAAAGCGTTACCTCACCAGCCTTGAGATTCAAGCTAGTAAAGGCCTCTGCATCTATCACCACTCCAGAGACCCCTGCATTGTTCACCTGATCATAGGAAGTTTCACAAGTACTTACTATAATTCGTTATGATCCCAACTCAGATATGGAATGAGTAATAACGATTTGTTCTCACCAGTATGTCGAGCTTTCCGAATTGTGTTTCGATGTCAGCTACTAAGGAAGCAATGCTAGCAGGGTTTGTCACGTCAAGCTGATGAAAAACTACATCAAATAGGCCAGAGGCCAAAGGAGATCAACAGCTTCAGTACCCCTCTTCTCGTCTCTTGCTGTTAGTATGACCATGACATCATTAATTAGAAGCCAATTGCCTGCATATCTCAAGCCCAACGCCCTTATTTCCCCCTGTAACAACTGCTATCCTGAAATCCAGGTACACAAGACATAAGCAAAGTGGGGTTCCTGATGTAGCTAGAACTATAACGGTAATTATGTTATACTCACGACGTTCCAAAATTTGAGTTTTCTTGACTTTATAACATACGGTGCCAATTGATTTCAAATATCCAACTCAAAAATAGTAACAAAAAGTTAAAAAAAATGACTATATAACAAGTCAAACAACGGTAAGAATTATAAATTCATCAGGTCAAGAGAAATCAAAATTTGAAATTGAGGTAGTAAGTACAAACTAACTATAAAAGTCGAGAAAAATACTTTTTAGCTGCTGGGGTGGTGAGCTTTGTTGCCATGTCTCCGATGAAAAACAGATATCTAAAAGACACAATAAATCAAGTATAGGATAAGGTAAATGTTGTGAAAATATATAGGATAGTTTCTGCACATAAACCACGTAAGAGATGACACAAAAACTGCGTACGTATGCTGTGACATATCTGTGGTGCATAAATATTAAAAATTAACTGTCTTAATCAGCCGTCGGCTTCAATGCACTTTGTCAACGAAATGATGGACTAAATGACTAATTGTCTGACATGTATTGTTGTTAAGTGAACGGGTCACCGTGGCACACGCATTTCATTGCGTGTATAAAAATAAAATTAATAATATTATTCTCTTTTAAAAAATCATGAATCACGTATAAGTGTTTACTGTCACATTTAATAATATGAATCTTAAACTTTAGTAAAATAAGTTAGTCATACGTGTGGTAAAATAAGTTAGCAAAATATTTTCATCTTATCAAACTTAGATTTGATTTTAACTACAGTCTTTTTTAATGAATTTGAAATTGTTAAAACCAAACATGTATAAAGATAAAGTTAGCAATAGGTTATTTTTTAATATCAAGTTTGAACTTTTATAATTTACTTTAACTATATTTTTTTTGATAAAGTTTAAATTATGAAAAATAAACATGTCTTTATAGGTAGTTATTTACCATTTTAAGATTTACCATTTTATGTCATATTTTAGAAAATTTCTTGGGATGCCACTTGCCACAATTCTAGATAGGTAGTTATGTAACACCAAAAAAGTGTTACACTATCAAATCATGTTTTCCCTTTATATACGGTACATATAATATTTTAGGAAGAGTGACCTCCTCTTTTATTGACCACATGAATGAATCACCATAAGTTTGCAGTTCCAGGTATCCTAGTTCTAGAACTAGAACTGCACATCAAGATTCTGAGAAGAACGACAAGTTTGAAGTTACCAAAAGGCCTCCAACCCAGTCAAAGAAATAAAAAAAAAATATTCTTGGACTGACCAAGGGAAGGGGCGGGCAGATCACGGCCACCCTGAAATTTTCTGATTCTTTTTAGCTTCATAAATGATGACTATTTGTATTTTTTATTTTTACGAAAATGCTATTGTATTGTAGTATATTAATGTATTAGATTTTTTATTTTTACGAAAATGCTATTGTATTGTAGTATATCTTTTGATGACGAGCGAGGGGTGTGAAAATATTCATTTCCTAAATATTTCACATCTGCGTCAGGCGCTTTAAGTTTTGTCCCTTTAAGTTTTGTCCCGATAAGAATGTCATGACAAAAACCATTATTAGTGCCCTCCATTTTATTTTCATGGAGCATAATTTTAATGTTGTGGCCACATTATACTAAATGTAACTTATTTAGGTACGATTAACTAAATACGAATATTAATTTCCTGTCCAAAAGATAAAAACCCACCTTTTCTGACATATTTGTGGATAAATGAACTTAGCAAAAACGTTGTGTAAAATACCTCACCTTTCTATATTACAGATTCATAGTGAGGGAAATGTACTCTTTACAGTTATTAAGAAATTTTATTACATTAAGTTCTTGACGATAAGTAACATCTTCTGCAAACAATTGCTAAGCCAAGACCTAAATAGAGAGAACTGCTTTGGTTGGGTTACTTTGTCGAGAGCCACAATCATAGGCGACAGTGCTTAACGATAGCCAATGATTGGGGTATGAAAGATCGAGGATTGATGCAGTAATGCCCATAAAGGTTGTGATAATTGTGTAGTTGTGTAAGTTTTTTTGGTGTTGACAATCATTTTCTTGGAGGGAATAATCTAATGATTGAATGTTGCAATGGTTGATGAGGTGGTAATGCTTGGAGTGGCTGATGGCTATTAAGGTGCAGATTGGCAATAATAATAGTAGTGATAGATGGTCATTGTAGAGGAAGAGCATGTCAACAATATTAGAGAACCAATAAGAGACGGCAGGTAAATGACGATTTCTTTTCTATGGTACTTTCACTGTAGAGGAAAAGAGACAAATGCAAAAGGTGTAGGAAACGATGGCAACTATGAAGGTACAAATATGACAATGGTGGTGGTTGCGGGAAAATGTCATTGATAGAGGTCGAAATTGTAGTGATAAATTAACAGAAAAATGATACAGCCCATACCTCAATTTTGTATCTTATTTATTTACGAGAAGGTAAATGTTAGCTTTGGAGTTCGCAAAATTTGTTACTAAATTACTCTAAATATTTGAAAGGAAAGATAGACAAGGTGAAAAGGTAGGGACATGAAGGCTTATTGTGGTTGTGAGATGACTGTGTTGGTGGCTAAACATTACTTGTAGAAAGATATGACTCACGGTGGTGATGTTTTTTTATTATGGATTTTTGGAGTTTGAGTTAGTAGACAAATAAATTTCCATAAGTTAAGGGTTGAGGTTGTGACGACTCTAAAGGTTACGGTGGCTGTTGGTTTCGAAAATGGGCGTGATGGTTAAGGATTCACGGTGATGGTAATTTTTGTATAAAGAGATTAAATGGATGATTAAAGGTGGTGGTAGTGATTGATGGTATGACTGGTACGACTGGGTTTTCAAATGGATGATTAAAGGTCGTGGTGGTTGATGGTATGGCAAAGCTTGGAATTGACGGGGATTGAAGGTCGAGAAGTGTAACAAATGGCTATGGTGGAGGAATAGTTTGTTGAACGATCCAAAAGAACTAACAAGAGATGGAGAATCATCTTTTAATTTGTTTATTTCTTTTTGACTTAATATAAAAAAGAAACGACTGTAAAAGGTGTTCGTAGTAGACCTGGCAAAAATCTACCCGTACCCGCGGGTAGATCCGTACCCGGCCAAAAAACCCGGGTACGGGTACATATTTCGAATACCCGCCAAAAATATATCCGTACCCGAACCGATCCGTAATTTTCGGATCGGCCCGGGTCGGATACTGTTTACCCGCCCTACCCGAATTGTTCACTATATATAAGTGTCAGATTGCTAGGGTTTTCATCTTTTCCTCTCATTTTCTCCATCTGCGCCGCTCCTCTCTCTCACTCACGAGTCACGACGCCATTCTCTCTCTCACAACGTCCCTCTCTGATTTGCACAGCTCTCCCTCCTTCTCTGAAATCTCTCGTTCTCACCCACCAAGCCACCATAGATCTCTTGCTCTCACCCACCATAGATCCACCGATGACCGCATGTCTCTCTCTCAGCCTTGTTCTCTATCCCTCGCACTCACCCACGGCCACCATATTCAGATGAATCAGATCCATCGACGGCCGCACTTCTCCGCACCTTAGACGGCCTCAATCGTCCAGCTCCGTCGGTCACAGCTCTGTCGGTCACAGCTCCGCCACTGTCTTGCATGGAAAGCCTCAGCCTCAGGCTTGAACTTTGATTTCATAGTCGATCTGCTATGAAATAGATTCAGATCTTGTTTTTTATTTATGTAAATTTTTGTAATAGTCATCAATCAGTTCAGATCTCGATCTACTTATTTTGTTTCTATATGAATTGTTGTATATTTGTGTTGGATTTGAGATTGTTTGGTTAGATCTTATAGCCAAAAATATCATTTTATTGTATTGCAGTAACAAAACTGAAATTATGAGGAGATTAAACTGTGATAATTATAGATCTGTAGTAATAAAAGGGAGAAAATATTCCCAGAGACATAATTAAAATACCCCAATGAATATATATATATATATATATATATATATATTTATTACCCGCGGGTAATACCCTACCCGCAAGGGTAGGGTACGGGCATAAAAAAAGGCTACCCGGGAAAATTCGGGTAAAATTTATCCGACCGATTTTATCCGAACCCGTTCGGATTTTACCCGTACCCGACCGGTTTACCCGTTTGCCAGGTCTAGTTCGTAGTATAGTACATGGTGATGGAGGTGCAGATATGGCAATGGTGATGGTTGTGACACCTGACCGTTGATGGAGGAAGAAACGTGTCATTGATGGAGGAAGAAACATGTAGTGATGCTGAGGTTTGTATAAGAGAGACATAGTGATGAAAGACAACATTTAGTGAGCTTTATTTTATGACTTTGTAGCGTCTTAGAAATATAATGCATCACAGTAAAATGCTCTTGAAGCTTCACAATATGGAGAGCTAGAGATGTAATCCTTTTCATTATATACTCAGGCAACCTTTCAACATTTTTTTGTCGCTACATATGAAGTTCTAGTTACAACTATCTTTAGAGAAATATATATATATATAATCATGAATGCCAACTTCTTTTCTTTAGATCTAAAAGTCACCGTCACTATTATGTACACAAGACAATATTCGGTTGGAGCAGTACAATATAAACATTTTTTTTTTGTGTTTTTACCATCTTTTTGTTTGTCTGGAGCATCTTAAGTTTTTAGAGATTGATTAAAACTTGAACTTTTTACGTGTAACTTTTTGGACAAATATATAGTCTTTTGCAAGGAGAAAAAGAGTAAAAAGGAGGCTTCATTGCCAACAAATATTTGCAACATTTGGCCCTTAAAGCTCACTATAGGTAAGTTAAATGAATAATCTCTAGAGATCTTATCCTCAGGATTATCGGGAGACTATTTATTAAACGTAAGTTGTTTACTTTGAATTATTCTTGGTAAATATTGTGTCACTAACTCAGTTTACAGGTATATAACTTCTATCAGTTTACAAGTATATAACTTCATTGCATAATTATGCATTTATTTTATTTTTTAAGAAGAATAAAAAGAAGGTTAAAAATTTTCAGAGAAATCAAAGCTTAGCAGCATTTATCTTTTAAGATTGCTAAAGGTAACTTTTGTAAAAATTATATGTTGTCATAAGCTTTAAGTCTAACATGTTACATTCAGTTTTGAACCAATTCTTTCTGAGTTTGAAGTCTTATGCACTAACCTCTTTAAGTCTAACATGTTACATTCAATTTTGAACCAATTCTTTCTGAGATTGGACTACATAAGAGAATCAGAAAAAAAAATGGGAATAACTTTTGACAAGCTAAGAATTAGTTTGAGTACAAAAGGAAGTGGAAAGGGGGATAAGGTTTTAAACAACTTTTACTCCAATACAAATATAAACATTGTAAGTGGTACCAATATGGTAGATGTAATGTGGCGTGGGTAAACGTGGTAGTTAATGGTGGGTTGATGTGATAGTAAAGGGGATAGCGATGGTATAGATTTGTGAATGGTGGTAGTAATCGTAGTAAGGGTGGTGGTTGTTGACAATGTGAAAGTGTTCGTTGTATATGTTTGCGCTAATTGGTGGTGGCAATGCAAAGGCATTGCAATAGGCAGAGGTAACAAAAATATTTAGTAGTGGTGATTGCGATGACAATGGTAGAGATAATGGTTTTTGACAAGGGTAAAAGAATTAGTTGCAAGAAGGTGTTAGGATGATAGTAGCAGTGGTGGACAAATGATACCAATACTAAAATCAAACAAGTAACGAACTTTATTAAACAATAAAGATGCTAATTTTAGCTTCTTTATGAAACCTAAAAGTTTGTAAAATCTGTGTAGAAACTAGGAACTCTAAAAAATTTCGTTAAACGAACGTCTTTTGAGATGAAAATTTTCTATCCATTTACAAAAATCAGAAAGTTCTCTTCAGTAAAGATGTAGTCTTCATTAAAGATGCAGTCTTCGAGGTTTAACCGATTTGCATACACGTAAGAATGGCATTGAGGCCGGGTCAGATGCGAATCTTATAAGATCCTTACCCGCCCCGGTGCTCAAGTAGGCGACTCCAAATCTGACCCGCCTTGCCATCGGGTGGTCAAGGGATGGGAAACCATTCCCGATCCGACGGACTAAAAAAAATCCCGACTCCGCCCCACCCCGCCCCTTCCTAAGATCTGCTCTCTGTAAACCAGGCAATAGATGGTAATAACCTTTACTCCCCCGTGAACCACCTTGAAACAGTCAAACACCACCACTACGCAACCACCCACCAAAAGCTCAAATTCAGACCACCCAAAAAGCTCAAAACAACCATCCATGGCCACCAAAAAAAAAAAATTATAATTATTCCATGGGAACTGTTAACACTGTATATGAGAACAATTTGTACAAAAGATCTAAAATTTCCGGAGTCAAAGATAAGTGGCGATGACGCGATCGGTGAAGGAAGCGTCCGATACACCACCGTAGCAATCAAAGGTGGAGGTGCTTCGGCGGGGAACTGTATGTTTCACATGAAAGAGATGGGTAAGTGACTGGCGACGATAAATGTGGTGACCGTCGGTGTAGAGAGGATGTGACTGTGGTGGTTAGTCCGTGGAGGCCGTGACTCTGCGGCGTACCGACGTAGAGAGAAGAGAGAAGAAAGGCAGAGAAAGAGATTGTGTTGGTAGGGCTTTTGTCGTCCACCTTTTATACTATGGAGATAGACGGTTGGGATTGCACAGATTTAGGGTTAGGCCAAAAACTAAATATAAAACATATAAGGAGCGGGGCGAGGCGAGGCGGTCAGACTAAATACCAACCCGACCGGCACCCGGTGCGGGTTTTAATTTTATATCCATACCGCTGATAACCGGTCAAAGTAAAATATATATATATATATATATCCGCTCCTATAGGATTGAGGCGGGTCGGATATCCGCCGGTTGCGGATCAAATTTCCATCCTTACATACACGTACTACCACAATGTTCTCAATGGTACTATGTTCTCCATTGGGCTATACATGTTTGAATTACATAACTTTCAACACAGAAAAACTCTAAGAACAAGACAAACACACTTTATTACACAACAAACTTTGGTTGTATTAAATGAGGCAATACATGAAGCATATGATGGTATTGATGTGCAAATACTTTATAGATTTTTATATGCAAAACAATCAAGGATAAAAAAGATTGGAATCAATATTTTTGCAAAATTGTTTTATCTTTTGAATTAACAATTATCGTCAATAAGATTTTAATTGTCTTAAGGGCTATTTAATTTGAAAAATAATTATTTAATTGAGTGAAATTAATTGTTATGCTAAAATGAATACATTTATTAGCTTATAATGTTGAAACTCATTCGTTTTTCTTTTTGGAAATTAGATACAATTCCCCTGTGTTAAAGTACATGATTAACATTAAAGTAAAATTTAATCGTGCCCCGTGCAAATCCGTGCATTTGTATGGGGGCATTACCTAGTTATTATA
The DNA here is from genome assembly GCA_033065855.1 of Escallonia rubra. Taxonomy (NCBI): domain Eukaryota; kingdom Viridiplantae; phylum Streptophyta; class Magnoliopsida; order Escalloniales; family Escalloniaceae; genus Escallonia; species Escallonia rubra. Next base: position 17,376 of record JAVXUO010001907.1, read on the forward strand.
TACACACTTTATTCTACCCTCTTTGTCTTTTCACCTTCCTTTCGTACCATCATTTTGACACATAAAATAAACCTGAAAACACACTTAGACACCATATTTTTTGGAGAACACCAAAAAGAGACTCATAGAACATGAAATTTTCTTGTACATGATAAAGATACAAGTTCTTCTGGTAATTTGGATACCAGTAGACTATCTGTTGAAGACAAAGTGTCACTGAAATTCACACTCACAAATATACGAGGAATCAAAGAAAAGATATTTAAGAGAAAACTTTTATTCTACTTAATCAAAATCATTGAGATACATGGATTTATATAGTGCCTACAAGTAACTCCCAAAGTTACAATAACCACACAACTCTCTCCACTATGTACACAATTATTAGACAGTTACTATCTTTATAATCACACTAATAATGCATTTGTAACATATGCATCACTAACACATTATTAACACACCACCAACCCATGGCTAATGACCACTAACACACTAACTTTATTAGTAACACGTGACTAAAAAAATTAAGGTTATTTTTATTTCAATACTTCCCCTTAAACTTGATCTTTGACTCCAGTCAAACTTCTCAATTTGTGAAATGCCTCAAGTTTGAGGGGCTTGGTAAAAGTATCAGTAACTTGGTCTCGTGGCTTCACATACTTGAGCTCCACGGCCTTTTCAGTGATGCACTCTCTAATGTAGCGATACCTTGTATTGATATGCTTGCTTCAATCATGGAACTCCAAAATTTTGGCCAATCCTATTGCCAATTTATTGTCGACGAAAATCTCGGTTGACTCTTCTTATGGCAAACAAAACTTCCTCAACAAAAATTTAAGCCAATTATCTTGACAAAAACATGATGTGACTGCGATACTCCTCTTCACAAGTAGAAAGCGTCACAATATGTTGCTTTTTTGAACTCCATGTAAATGCCGTATCACCCATGAAGAAAACAAATCCGGTGGTACTCTTTCGATCATTTAAATCTCCGGCTAATCACTATCACAATAATCCAAAAGCTTAAAGTTGTTAGAAGGAAAATAAAATACACTGAACTCGAGTGAGCCTTTGAGCTTTGAGGAAGCAGCTAAAGAAAAGAAAAGAAATTGCGATGGATGAAGAAATTCAATCCATAGATAACAACAACACATGGGAGCTGACTACACTTCCAAAAGACCAAAAAGCAATTGGAGTCAAATAGGTGTATAAAGCCAAAAAGAATACAACAGGTCAAGTAAAAAGGTGTACAAAGCAAGGTTGGTTGCGAAAGGTTATAACCAACGACATAGCGTTGACGATGATGAGATATTTGCACCCGTTGCCCTTTTAGAAACTATTAGATTAATAATTTCTTTGGCAGCAAAAAATGGTTGAAAAATCTATCAAATAAACGTGAAATCGGCATTCTTGAATGACATTCTTAAAGAGAAGGTGTATGTTGACCAATCCATGGGCTTTGTCATGAAAGGGCAAGAAGACAAAGTTCTTAAGTTGAAGAAAGTATTGTACGGGATAAAGCAAGCACCAAGAGCTTGGAATAGTAGACTTGACAAGTATTTTCAAGCAAATAACTTCAGCAAGTGTCCTCACGAGCATGCTCTTTGTTGAAGACAAAGTGTCACTCAAACTCACACATTCTTGCACTCAAAAATATATGAGGAGGCAATAGATAGATAATTGAGAGAATACTTTCATTCTACTTGATCAAAATAGTTGAGATACATGGGTTTATATAGTGCCTAAAAGTAACTCTCAAAATTATAATAACCACACCACTCACCTCACTGTGTACACAATTATTATACTGCTATTCATCTTCATAACCACACCAGTAATGCATTTGTAACATATGCACCACTAACGCATTATTAACACACCACACTAATGGCCAATAACACGCCACTACACACCGACTTAATTAGTAACGGATCAAGGTTATTTTTACTTCAATACTATCTTCATCAGAAAGGGGATACATCCATCCGATCGAAGTAGAGGCCAGAAGGACCTCCATCAGGCAACAAAGCCACCATTACAGGAGCTTGAGCACCTTCCGCAGGTGTCAAGTGTCCTATATAACGTGTAATATCTGTTTTGCAATATCCCGGATGGACACAATTAACAAGGATACTAGGAAATCTCCTTGCTGTGAGTCTTGTATAAGCATTGATCACAGCTTTTGAAACTTTATACGCAGACAGTGTCATAGGCCAACCATTAGCCTTCAACCTGTCCTCCTTAAAATCCCTCAGAAACAACTGCAAGATATCATCAATTTTGTCTTCTATTAAGCTATCAATGCTCTCCAGTTCTGCTCTCACCTTCTCATTTTTGATATACTGAGAAAAGAAGAAGAAGAAATGATTTTAGCTTCTTGTCTGTGCTGCTAAGTGCTAATCAAGCTGAAAATTTAACGTTTTGACTTACAGATAGCTGTCCAAAAATGGACGAGACATTTACGATTCTTGCTGAACTTGAGAGTTGAAGAAGAGGAAGAAGTGCTTCTGTCACTTTCTTAGTTCCATAGTAATTAGTTTTCAAACACTCTCCTGCCATTTCATAAGTCTGCTCCACGATTCCCGTTAACAGATGCAGATTCTCATCAGTCACTTCTAGCTGGCCAAAGCATAGAATTACTGTTATGCGGCTGTGCATCAGATACTCCCCTTCGAAGTTTTGGAACTATCTTTGGTTAATCTAATGTGGCCAAAATCTTTGCTTTTCTTTTAACTCGCACTCGTCATTGGAGGAAAATGCATCTCCAACTGTTACCTTTGTTAAAAAGGTTGAAGTGAACTTTTCTTTAGGGACGAAATGAACTTTAAAAGGAGTTAAGCTCTCACGCTTTCAATTATCCTGATGCTTACAGGTTCAGTTTGTCTACAAGGTCAATCGGGAAAAATCTTGAAAATTCAGTTAATAATCTCCACAAAGTGACATCTATAGCGTTATCTTGTGATATTTTGCTGCCCATAGGAGAACGTCGATTTCCATATGCTCAAGTGCTTGATCATATCTCAATTTGTTGCGAAAAAGTGCACTAGTGATAAAAATATTGACCGTCTTGCGACCAATCATGAAGATGACAAGCATTTGAGGGGTGGAAGTAGGCTTGCCTACACTTGTTCATGTCACTTTGAAGAACAGTCACTCTACTTTTTTTTTTAAAACATATTCCTGGATTTACCTTGCCCATTTCGAAAGGAAAAAAAAAGTCTCATAATGCAAATTCTACTTGATCAATTGCAACAAGTGGAAAGTTACAAGCACTTACAACCCCTGCTCCATCTTTGTAGGCTTTAAATGCTTCATCGTTGAAATGAACTCCGTGTTCACCTGCATTATTGACCTGCAAAAGATTTGATTTGCAGAAATTACATGAAGTCGTGCTTTGCTTATTAGTCGAGAAACTGAAATGCATCTAAAGCATTGGATTCAAAACTTTGCTTTCCTTCTCACCAGAATGTCAAGTTTTTTGAAGTTGATTTCTACAAATGTTGCTAGTGAAGCAATGTTGGCAGGATCTTTCACATCAAGCTGATGAAAAACCACATTTGAGAGCCCAGAGGCCTTAAGACTTTCAGTAGCTTTGAGTCCTTCCTCCTCATCCATTGCAGTTAAAATGACTAGAATCCCTTTAGATGCTAGTTGGCGACATGTTTCAAGTCCAATTCCTCTGTTGGCCCCTGTAACAACAGCACACCTGAAATAACAGTGACAGAGCAATAGTTAGATGAAGCACCTAAAAGAAATATTTTAAGGATGGAGCAAGTTATTAGAGGGAGATACCTTTTTTCTGTTGGATTGCTGGTGGGTTCTTCCATTTCTGATGAAGAAGCAGGAGGCTGTATCAATGCAAGAAAAGTTAACAGTAAGTTATCAATACAAATTTCTGCTGCTAGTATTAATAGCTTCCGTGTGAGATCAAATTACACCTCAACTAGTCATTTCCTGCCTTTTTCTTTCATACGTACCTCGTTTGCCCATGTGGGGTTATCATAACTTACAAAAATCTGAGGTTTAGGGGCTGTACTTCGTTTGCCCATGTGCCCTTGTTTGCCTTTTGTATTCGTTTTTGTAATGACGTGAAAAATATGCTTTTTTTGCCGTACTTTTATCTTTTTCATATTCGTTTTGGGTACTTTTTTCAAACAGTAGCAAAAATTGTGAAAACACTTTCGGAAGAAGGTGAACTCAATGTCAGAAAAAAAAAATGTGTCAGATTTCTGCTCCCTCCCTCTCTCTCTCTCTTTCGCCTAGCACCACCATGGCACCATCTCAAAAGACCAGAGCCACCACTGAACCACCATAGCACCACCTCAAAAGATTTCTGCTCCCTCCCTCTCTCTTCTTCGTTATAATCTTTCGATTTTGCTTTGGACTCACTATCTCAGGCAGTCAGGGTTGCCTCGGCGGATCAGTTTCCATGGCAATCGAAAGTTGATCTTGAAAAGCCAGGTTCGCTCAGCAATCGGGATGGAAAGCCAGCCACGCGTTGATGGACTCATCATCCACGGCAATCAATTTCCATGACAATCTTTGGACTCACCATCTCAGGTGATAGTTCGCTCGGCAGACTGGGCAGGCGTCGATGCAGTTGGGATGGAAGGTCTGGAACGACTCAATCACGGACTCGTCGTTCTCCGATGAAGCTGGTGTCGATCTCGTACGGGTACTCCGGTGAAGCCCCTCCCCTATTAGACACTCAAACACTCAAACCTCATCTTGGGGCGGCAATAGATGAGGAAGATTTCCAGAGAGTAGGGGGGCGGGGGAGGGTGTGGGGCGGGGTTGGAAAGGGCAGAGAGTGGGGGGCGGGGGAGGGTGTGGGTAGTGTATATTATAAATAATATAAGGATACAGTACAAGAGTGAAAATGAAAATGATATAAGTACATAAATCCGACAAAAAAAGTAGGTAAAATGAATTGTGAAAATAATAAAAGTACAAGAATGAATTTTCTATCTGAATACTAAAATCTTGAAAATAAAAACAGAATACAAAATGCGAAAAAGAATTGTGTAAGCGTATGCCGCCATATTGATTCCTGCCTTTGACTATGTGGGTTATCATAACCGGTGAAATCCGAGGTTTATTGATCCGTAGACTAATTTACACGGAAAAGTGTTAGGTACCCGGTCACATCCTAAACAACTTAACTTGTTTTAAGTGATTTTTATCATTTTTAGTCGAAACACAAATTAGACAAAAATACATCTAAAGGCAAACAAAACCTTAGCTAAACCTAAACCTAAATTCAGTTTGGATTCGACAACGGAAGTCGAGTGTCTTACGTACCCCATCAAACAAGTCGGGATCAACACTCCGTACTTCGTCCGACTCTAGGAGAGACGGCCTAAATCTGTGTGATTTCTTAGAGACGTGATTCAATTCAACTTCTTCTAATCGACTGCTTTAGGAACTCTTTTTAATGAAGAATCTTACCTCTTGGCCTTAACTGCGTGATCGTGAAACTCTGGGTTATCCAGGAGGCGGTGCAAGTAAAATTTGGACCCTACTTGTTTCTCTTGCAAATCTAGCTTTCAAAATTTGCGGCCCTTCAGATAGAATTTTTTCTCCCGCTGAGTGTCATAAGAGGCAGCCAGAAGAAATACAAAAAAAAAAGGCACATCATCATCTTTGTCGCCTTTAAAAGATAATGCTGTAAAAGATCAAAAAGCAGTCACTAACAATCGTTGTTGGTGGCCATTTGGTCGTCCATCAATCCTTGTTATAAGTAATTTCTCTTCTTGACGAAACTAAATGCAGTCACTAAAGTTTGCTTGATCATACTTTTCTGCTAACTTTGCCATTGTAAAGCCATCCATAATGAAAACGTGCGCCTTGTGAATTTTTTTTTTATTTCGCACCAAGTAATAAAGAAAAAAAGTGAAGGCGATAAAAGAAAAGAAAGACACTTAAGATACAAGATTTACGTGATTCGACAAAAGCCTAATTTACGGTGATACCAACGATTTCACTATGTACGTCAATGGAGATTATAGATCTTTGTCTTTTAAAAAAACCTCTCAAAAAGTTCCTCTCTCTTTAACCCTAAAAAATAACATAAGACGACTTATATACTTATGGTTAAGTCGTGACTCGCTCTGAACAGCCTGCGAAACACAAAGAGGCCGAATACATTACCCAATTTTCAGATTGCTAAGATCGTAAATAAGTTTTTATCCAAGACAAATTATCACCGCGCCTCTTGTCTTTTGAATTTATTCGGAACTAATTCTTGATAGGGATTGCATTAGGTATTGTTTCCTGCAGTGTACAACATATAATATGGTCTTTCTTTCCACATGGACCATATTTTCTATTTGCCACTTTGCAATTGGTGGCATGTGCTTGTCTTAGCGTCAAATAGTCGGCTCTCCTGCTTTTTGCATTGCTCCAATCAGTTCTGGGGCGCATTGATCTTTAGAATATTGGCCAAAACATAAACAAGTTTTATAAAAAGGCAAATGTCTGACCCCTTCAATGTTGTACAATTTTGGTTTGATCGGCAATTACAACACCCAGATGATTCGATATAATCGCTGCTTGAACGGATGAATTTGCACGAATCGCTGTGTCGAAATTAATTTTGAACCATGAACGAGGGGGGCTGCTCCAGCCCTTTGTACCTGTGGTAGGCTTTCCAAGTGGGATGAAGGCTTCACAGTGTTGGTTGTAAGATCCAGAACTTGCTGAAGCCTTAGCAGCCTTACTTGCGATTGATAGGGCCATTCAACACAAATGCGCCTTTGCCATCTTTGAGGGTGATGCCCAGACAGTGGTAAACTGGTTCAATAATTTTGAAGCTTCTCCAAACTGGAGGTGCTTTGCGACAATTGAGGAGGCAAGAGAAAAGCTGAAAACTTTGTCCTGTTGGAGCTTTGATAAAATTAGCAGAGTTGTAAATTGTTTGGCACACAATCTTGCCAAATGGGCAGATAGAAATCATTTTGTTGGCTTAGTCCCTACGCCATCCATTTCTCATCTCCTTTTGCCAGTGGATGACTAGTGGTACTAGCCATAAGTTTGTTTTGTTTTTATCCCTGTGTACGTTTTATCCCCATGAAATGAACTTGCTTATAAAAAAATAAAATAAAAATGTTGTACAATTTTTGCCGACCTATCAAAGTGTGTATTGCGTCAGTGTCTCACGAGTACATATGTAGGAGACAAAGGGATAATGTACTTGCGAATTCACGTGTGGAAGGAGGAAATAATTAGTGAGCTATGATGAGTCACATGCAATAGTTGTTGAGTTCCCCTAAATTGAACGTTTCGACGACTCATAAATTACATAAAACTAGCTAATAAACTCGTACAAATAGACGGAATAGTATGTTCTTGGTATTTATTGCAAACTATATACTCATAATGAAATAGAATGTAAATGCCAAATAAATTAGCTCGATAACAATCGCATTGACAATAGGTCTCTAAGAAACTAAGAAAATTTTAGATTAAATTTCAGATTTATCAATGTATCATCAAAGTACTATTAACGGGAAATTTTTTATCTTAAGTTTCACAAACATGTTGATTTCTAGTCATTTTATCCTCCTTCATTTCTTTGTTTATCAAAATCTAGCCCCACTCAGTCTTTCTTATTTTCCCAGTATATCAAGCCTAACCACCATTTAGGCGAATCCATAAATGTTTATGAAGTCGCCTAATATCTTTCTCCATAAAAAACGTGGTCGAGAGAAAGACCTTTCGCGTGGAAGTTTTAAGAGTTCCAAATCATAGGATAGAATTTCCACGATTTTAAGTTCAGTCAAGGTACTACAACTATAATCATGGACCGCCCACGTTTACCACCACCACATTAAAACGTGATCGAGAGAAAGGCCCTTCTAGTGACTTTTAAGATTACCAAATCATAGGATAGGATTGCACGATTTCAAGTTCAGTCAGGGTACCATAACTACAATCATGGACCGCCCACGTTACCACCATCAAATTGGTACAAGGAATAATGTATATATCTGTAATTAAAAGCTGTCTTAGACCACATGTACCTTTTCATTTTTCTTCTTCAAACTCATTCTCAACTTATTACAACTTATTCACTAATCATTTTTAATTCGCTCTTGTGATTTAATTTTGAAATAGAATTGGTTGTATACTGACTGTAACATGTTGAAATTAGTGGATACGACAAAACACTTAGGCTAAAGTTTACAAAAAAAAATAAGATGCCCCTCTACTTTCAAGGGATATATTTTATTATTCTCTTTCTTTTTCGTGTTAGTGTACTTCGTGAAATCAACAATATATATTTTTCCTAATCTGATATTGCTTTTGTTGCTCGTCCTTTTCCAGGATATGCAGTTTAATTACTTTGCTTTTGAATCCAAGAGATTGACTATTGCTCTTCACCTTTTACCAATTAATGTGTTCTTTGTAGTTCTATGCTAATTTAACATTTTATCCAATTAACATAATTAATGCCATGTAACGAAAAGCTACACAGACAAACTAAGATTTTACCAACATTATGAGGAAATTGGCATCGTATTCTCCTAAGGTCACCTTTTCATTGGCTTAGATTCCCTATAAGAGAAATTGGGACTAATTTCACTTTTTAATTTTATGCCTGATATTGCCAACATGATAGCACACATGATACACGATACATCTAAGGATGACTTTTTCAAGCTTTTCTTTTTTGACTTTTTGGCCATATTTTCTACTGAAAAAAATATTGGTGAAGAAAGGAAAGATATCAATGGAATAACCTGAGAACAAACCATATGAATACAACAAAAATTCTAGGTTTTATTAGTACTTTACATCTACTCAACCTATGAAAAGGCTTTACAGTATACAGTTTTAGACAAACTAAATAGAAATAAAGTTTTTATATTACTCTCTCTGTTATATCACTTATATGGATCACTGGCATTATAGCTTTTGAAGGAAAAAGAAGAACAAAGCAAGGACAAGAAGCCAAAATAGAGGAAATTTTTTTTAATGACTAACCTTGGAAACATGAAAAAGTTATTTTCTAATAAGCCAATATGAAAAATATTTGCATGTCAAGTATCTTTTCAAATTCATAACACTTTGGCCCAAGACCAATGCTCCTGGCCATCTAGGGCCGTTGCAAGTATAATAAGATAATTCTCACTCATATCGAATATAAAAACTAAAAATGAGTCAAATTTGTTATAAAGCAAGCCTACCTTCCTAGACTTATATATGTGCATAAAAATATATTACAAGAAATTCGATAACTTGAATATATACACTTGATATTGCTTATCTCTAATTTTTTTTTTTCATTTTTATCATTGTAATGTCAAACTTATAGTGTTTCATAAGAATTAGATATTTGTAGAAGATGTTTGAAACTGATTACGATGTCAATGTACTTTGAATAACAAGATATAATATATAACAATTAAGATTCTCTTTAGTGGCAAGTTGATGTGACAAAAAAAATAAGTATGATAGATAATGACATATATTGGTGATAAATGACATTAGTAATTCGGGTTTGAAAGTAAAAATCATGTTTTATGCTAAATTTTCCATAATTCGAATCTTTGATTAGCAGTTAACAATTGATTTACTTATTATGTAATCATATTAATTAATTCAGTTGTATTTTTACCAAGACTCATAACACTATATAACGTGCAAAGCACGTGAACCTTACTAGTACACAAAAAAAAAAATATATTTCAACATCTAAGATAAAGGTTTCTTAGAAAATGTTTTGATTTCGGATTCAAAGTTCACCTATTTTTTATGTGATTTTTTAATGAACTAAAGGCATATAGGCATTTTATGTACTTACCTTGCATTTATGTGATGAGGACCTCGCCAAGTCAATTGCAAAATTATCCATATTGTGTGAGAGGTTGAGAGACATATTTGTCGAGTGAGAGAAAAAAAGATTAAAAAACATAAAAAAAAGAGAGATAACGCATTCACCTGGGAAAGAGAGTTGGAGAGGGAGATGGTAGAGGCCGTAATTACATCATGATAGTGAGATTAAGCAAGTATGTATATTGCATTTGAATAAGAGGGTGTGAGAAGAAAAGAAAGCAGAAGGTAGACATGTCAAAGGGAAGTAGGTGAGGGGATGCACTGTGTGCAAGAGTAATAAGATGTCCATATTGTTGTTACATAAGTAAATTGAGAAAAAGTCAATACTAAGAGTAATAGAAAGTCCACGTTAGAAGTCTTAAGGTATAATAAATAGATTAGAAATCTAGATTAATTGTCACAATAATAAGAAGCTAGAGTAGAAGTTCAAATTCTACTTCAGATTCAAAGTAATCTCACAGCTAACCAGAGAGTAGAGAATCAATGAAGAACTCGGTTTTTGTATAGTTATATTGATATCGATTGATATTGATTATTGTAACAGAACTAAATGGAGTAGAAGTCTAGATTAATTGTAAAAGTAATAGAAAGTTCTGATTAGAAGCCTAAGTTCAGGGTATAAATCAATACCAACATCAATATCAATATCATCATTACATAAAAGCCGAGTTCTTTATTGATTCTCTAGTCTCTGATTAGCTTTGGGGTTACCTTGAATCTGGATTAGAATTTGTCGAACTTCTAATCTAACTTATTATTACTGTGACAATTAATCTAAACTTTTAGTCTAAACTTCCAATCTGGATTAGAATCTGGACTTGTAATCTAACTTCGCATTAATGTGACAAGTAATTTGTCTGCAGACACCCTTCTGCTGCTGTTTCATAAGTTTGCCGCGTAACCCTTTTCGCCAAGGAACTCTTTGCACCTACAACCTACATCGGTCAAACAAATTCAATCTTTAATTTACAATTGCAGTGATCAGCTGCACACTTAAATGTTTAGTGTCCGAAGAAGATGAACTTTTCTTAATTCAAAAGCCTAACCTCACCAGCCTTGAGATTCAAGCTAGTAAAGGCCTCTGCATCTATCACCACTCCAGAGATCCCTGCATTGTTCACCTGAACGTAGGAGGTTTCACTAGTAGTTATTATAATTCTTTATGATCCCAACTCAGATACGGAATGAGTAATATCGATTTGCTCTCCCCACTATATCGAGCTTTTTTCAGTCACAAAGCCCTTTTTCTTTTTCCAACAAAAGGCGTCCTTTTCTTGCGCACGTGAATCATACATGAATCATCTTATTTTCAGTCATGAAGCCCTTTTTTCTCCAGCAAAAGGCGTAATTTTCTTGCCCAATGAATCCCCATAAGTTTGAAGTTCCAAGTTATCACAGACTAGGTCATGTGCCTATCATCAAGTTCTGAGAAGAATGATAAGTTTGAAGTTACCAAAAGGCCTCTAACCCAGCAAAGAAATAAAAGTATAGGCCTTCAAGCACCCTTACCCTCGACCTCACTCTTAACGATGGATTGTACATCGTGTCGAAGTCTCTGAAGCCTGAACCCATTACCACGATCCAGCTTAGGAATTGAAATGGACTTCTAACCCATATCTAATGAACTCTATTGAAAAACGTAGCCATCGAAGATGACAGATTCACATAAACTAAGAACCTTAATAAATTCCTTAAGGATGGTGAACATCATTAGTGAGCATCAGGCTGTTTTGTATCATAATTTCTTTACGACTAGAACGTTGTTATCAGTAACTCCCATTTGGATTTCTTTGCTCTAAATTGATATGTTTCCTCAATGCAACTCCGTCCCTATCCATGTGTTCTAGGTAAAAGAAAAGAGGTTAATGGAGTAATAAACAATGAAATGGCATGATTTTCTTTACCTACCCTTATTACATTGAGAATGAGAATCATAGAACATGAAATTTTCTTGGACAGAATGTGGACTATCTTTATCAGAAAAGGGATACGTCCATCCGATCAAAGTAGAGGCCAGAAGGACTTCCATCAGGCAACAAAGCCACCATTACAGGAGCTTGAGCACCTTCCTCAGGTGTCAAGTGTCCTATATTAAGTGTAATATCTGTTACGCAATATCCCGGATGGACACAATCAACAAGGATACTTGCCGTGAGTCTTGTATAAGCATTGATCACAGCTTTTGAAACTTTATACGCAGACACGGTCATAGGCCAACCATTAGCCTTCAACCTGTCCTCCCTGAAATTCCTCAGAAAACAACTGCAAGATATCGTCAAGTTTGTCTTCTGTTAAGCTATCAATGCGTTCCAGTTCTGCTCTCACCTTCTCATTTTTTATATACTGAGAAAAGAAGAAGATGGAATGATTTTAGCTTCTTGTCTGTGCTGCTAAGTGCTAATCAAGCTGAAAATTACACGTTTTGACTTACAGATAGCTGTCCAAAAATGGAGGAGACATTTACGATTCTTGCTGAACTTGAGAATTGAAGAAGAGGAAGAAGTGCTTCTGTCACTAAATGGTTTTCAAACACTCTCCTGCCATTTCATAAGTCCGTTCCACAATTCCCGTTAACAGACGCAGATTCTCATCAGTCACCTCTAGCTGGCCAAAGCATAAAATTACTGTTATGCTGCTGTGCATCAGATACTCCCCTTAACGTGGCCAAAATCCCTTTCTTGACCTCTACTTCACTTGTTAAAAGAATCCTTTTTAACTTGTCGACATTGGAGGAAAATGCATCGCGAACAATAATCCCTGATGCTCTTTAGGGACAATATTAATGGTAAAAGGAGTATAGCTCTCACGCGTTCAATAATCCTGATGCTCTCAGGTTCAGTTTGTCTACAAGGTCACCCGTGGAAAATCTTGAACATTCAGCTAATAATCTCCAGAAAGTTCTATAGTTGAAAAAGCACTATCTCGTTGAAAGGTTCTATACATCTGCCCTTTCTCGGCACATAGTGTTACCTTGTGATATTTTCCTGCCCATATATATGTGAACATCGATTTCCACATCCTAAAATGCTTGATCATATCTCAGTTTGTTGCTAAAATGTGAATTAGTGATAAAAATATTGGCCGTCTCGCGAAAAATCATGAAGAGGACAAGCATTTGAGATGTGGAAGTAGACTTACCTACACTTGTTCATGTCACTTTCAAGAACAGTCCCGAGTCTACCTTTTTTTCGAACATATTCCTGGATTTACTTTGCCCATTTCAGAAAAAAATTGTCTCATAATGCAGGGAAATTTACTTGATAATCGCTACAAGTGGGAAGTTAAAAACACTTACAAGCCCTGCTCCATCTTTGTAGGCTTTAAATGCCTCATCGTAGTAATGAACTCCGAGTTCCGCTGCATTATTGACCTGCAAAAGTTTTAATTGGCAGAAATTACACAAAGTCATGCTTATTAGTCGAGAAATTGAAATGCATTTAAAGTATTCAATTCAAAACTTTGCTTTCCTTCTCACCAAAATATCAAGTTTTCTGAAGTTGGTTTCTACAAATGTTGTCAATGATGCAATGCTGGCAGGATCTTTTACATCAAGCTGATGAAAAGCCACATTTGAGAGCCCAGAGACCTTCAGTTTTTTAGTAGCTTCAAGTCCTTTCTTCTCATCCCTTGCAGTTCAAATGACTAGAATCCCTTTAGACGCTAGTTGGCAACATATTTCAAGTCCATTTCCTTTGTTGGCCCCTGTAACAACAGCACACCCGAAATAACAGTGAGAGCCATAGTTAGATGAAGCACCTAATAGAAGTCATATCTTAAGGAAGGAGCAAGTGTTTAGAGGTAGATACCTCTTTTCTGTTGGATTCCTGGTGGGTTCTTCCATTACTGATGAAGGAGAAGCTGGCTGTACCAATGCAAGAAAAGTTAACAGCAGGTTAACATTGCAAATTTCTGCTGCTAGTAGTCAAACCTTTCATGTGAGATAAAATAATACATGTACTACTCATTTCTTAGAGTTAGGCCCATGCCGCTCGATTCAGCTCAACAGGATCACCTCTTATTCCACGGTACGTTTCACGTGAAGAAGAACACCTCTTATTCCACATGAGGGCAGGTATCAAGTTCCACATCGACCGTAGGGGTTTGGGATTGGTTCTTACGTCTTGTCGGAGTCTCTGAAGCCATTACCACGATCCAGCTTAGGAATTGAAATGGACTTCTAACCCATATCTAATCAACTCCATTCGAACTTTAAGGATTGGCGAACATCATTAGTGAGCGCCAGCTTGTTTTGTATCATAATTTTTGTAGGACTAGAACGTTAATATCAATAACTCCCTTTTGGATTTCTTTGCTCTAAATGGATGTGTTTTCTTAATGCGACTCCGTCGTCCTATCCATGTCTTCTTGGTAAATGGCTTCGTGATTGAAAATAAGATGGTTACGAGGAATGTTGTAAGCCATCCTTAAGTTTACATTTACTCCTATCAGAACTGGTATGTAGTGGGTTGCAAATGCAACGAAGCGCAATGGTAAATAGCGTTGCACAAATGATGAACACCCTACAGACAAGTGTGTGGAAATCTGGACAAGGTTTTTACAAGGAAAAAATTCTGCAGACTTGTTTGTTGCAGAAAGGTAAGACAAGTGAGGCGAATAAAGGCTAATATGGTGTGTCAAAAGATCTGATTATTGTACTCTATACTGGTGGCTGATCATCAAGGGTCGAACTCTCTCACCATGCACCCATTTAATCTAGATCGTTGGATAAAAAACTGTTAAGATTAACGGTCCAAATTTTGGACCATGACCCACCCAGCTCTCAACAGGCGGCTCGGCATGAACCGGCGCCACCAAACTACCCAACGGTCGGGTCTCACCCGAAGCATTGCAACTTGTTCATCACTCTCATCCAAATTAACAGCTTAGATTCGATCATGAAAAATTTGAGGCGATTAATAGCAACAAGGCGCACGTGCAAAGTGCGTCATGAATACGTCACATTGCACCTCACAACCCACTATACTACGCTCACACATGCGTGTTTATTTCTCGTACTCGGTGCACATGCATACACTTTAGCATACGACATAAGTGTATTAATAAGTATTGCATATTATCATTTCCTTTTCCATTTCTCCTCTATGTGGGATTCCTCCCTCTTTACCTCTTCACCTTCATACGATCATTTTGACACACAAAATGAATCCCAAAACAAACACATTCGGACAGTTTATTGTGAAAAACACCAACAAGAAAATTATAGAACATGAAATTTTCTTGTAAAGGATAACGATACAAGTCCTTCTGATAATTTGGACACCTGTGGACTATCTTCATTAGAAAGGGGATACATCCATCCGATCAAAGTAGACGCCAGAAGGACCTCCATCAGGCAACAAAGCCACCATTACAGGAGCTTGAGCACCTTCCTCGGGGGTCAGGTGTCCCATATTACATGTAATATCTGTTATGCAATATCCCGGATGGACACAATTAACAAGGATACTCGGAAATTTCCCTGCTGTGAGTCTTGTATAAGCATTGATCACAGCTTTTGAAACTTTATACGCAGACACGGTCATAGGCCAACCATTAGCCTTCAACCTGTCCTCCTTGAAATCCCTCAGAAACAACTGCAAGATATCATCAATTTTGTCTTCTGTTAAGCTATCAATGCTTTCCAGTTCTGCTCTCACCTTCTCATTTTTGATATACTGAAAAAAGAAGAAGAAGAAATGATTTTAGCTTCTTGTCTGTGCTGCTAAGTGCTAATCAAGTTGAAAATTAAACGTTTTGACTTACAGATAGCTGTCCAAAAACGGACGAGACATTTACGATTCTTGCTGAACTTGAGAGTTGAAGAAGAGGAAGAAGTGCTTCTGTCACTTTCTTAGTTCCATAGTAATTGGTTTTCAAACACTCTCCTGCCATTTCATAAGTCTGCTCCACGATTCCCGTTAACAGATGCAGATTCTCATCAGTCACCTCTAGCTGACCAAAGCATAGAATTATTGTTATGCTGTTGTGCATCAGATACTCTCATCATCGTTTTTTCGACGTTTTAGACCTATCTTAGATTAAGCTAATGTGGCCACAATCTTTCTTTTACCTCTACTTGTTAAACCATCCCTTTTAACTTGCATTCGCCATTGGAGGAAAATGCATTTCCAACTGTTTGCTTTTTTTAAAAATGTTCTAGTTAACTTTTCTTTAGGGACAAAATGAACTGTTAAAGGAGTTAAGCTCTCACGCGTTCAATTAGCCTGATGCTTACAAGTTCAGTTTGTCTATGTTGAGAGTTAATCTTGATTCTACAAAGTTATGACAATTGATGAGGAAAAATCAAGACATAAATAAATGAAGAGAAGGTGAAAAGTGAAAGGTTAGAGGAGTTACTCATAACCTATGAGTGATTAATTAGGAAGATAAAAAATGAAAGATTTGGGGAGTTATCTTTAGGAGTTAAATGAGTCTTTAGATGTCTTAGTATAAAATGGTGTGTCACCTAGTTATTTTGTAAATAGAGTGTGGAATGAAAAGAGTGAATGAGTAAGTTGTTGAATAGAAGTGTTGATTGAGTAAGAGAAAAATATCCAAGTGTGTTTCTCCTCTCCACTTCCTCCTCCTCTACCATAATACTCAAAATTATTTCCGTTGCGATATATATCTCCCTTATGTTGTGCCCACGACGCAACAAAGTGGTATTAGAGCGGAGGTTCTAATGGTGGCAACAAGTGGAGCATTTCCTTTCCCAAAGGTCATGAAAGACAACTATGAAAGGTGGAGTATCCAAATGAAAACCTTTCTTGGTGGTCAAGATGTTTGGGAGGCCGTAGAAAAAGAATATGTGGAACCGGAAAACTTCGCCGGTGCTAGCCAAGCCGTTAAGAAGGCTGTCAAAGAAGCCCGAGTGAAAGATCAAAAGGCTCTTTCACTCATCCAACTTGGTGTCGATGACAATATTTTTGAGAAGATTGCGCAGGCGACCACTGCGAAGAGAGCATGGGATATGTTGAAAAATGCTTTTAAAGGCATTGATAAGGTGAAAAAAGTGCGGCTCCAAAGCCTTAGAGGTGAATTTGAGTCTTTACAAATGAAAGACTCAGAGACGATATTTGACTACATCTCTAAAGTTCTATCGGTTGTGAACCAACTTGAGAGAAATGGTGAATAGATGGAAGATAGTCAGGTGGTCGAGAAGATCCTTCGATCTCTCGATCCAAAATTCGACCATATAGTTGTTGATATCGAGGAGTCCAACGACACCGAGACTATGACGGTCGATGAGCAAGTCCATGAGGACAAAATCAAAAAGAGGAACAAAGAGCCTATCGAGCAAGCTCTTCAGGCCAAGATGAATATCAATGAGAGGAAAGACGACACCAACAAGAATCGAGGTGGTCGAGGTAGAGGCCGTGGACGAGGTCGCGGTCGAGGTCATGGCAGAGGTCGTGGTGTACAAACTCAGTACAACAATAATGAATGGGGTTCAGAATTTCATCCATCGAGAGGACGAGGTGGCTATTATCAACGCCAAAATAAGAAAGACGTTGAATGTTTTACATGTCATCGGTTCGGACACTACTCTTGGGAGTGTCGAGAAAAACAAAAGGAGGAAAATGTGAAGGCCCATTATGCAGAGGAAAATAAGGTGGGCGATGACACGGTCCAGTTGGCACACGATGGATCAAAAAAAGAAAAAGAGAATTCTTGGTATCTCGATACTGGTGCCAGGAATCACATGTGTGGCTACAAACACATGTTTATCGAGATGGATGAATTGGAGACGGGAAATATTACATTTGGAGACATGTCCAAAATCTCAGTCAAAGGCAAAGGCAATATTATGATCAAATTGAAGAATGGAGGCCATCAGTTCATCTCAAATGTTTATTATGTTCCGGAGATGAAGGCAAACATCTTGAGCATGGGCCAACTGTTGGAGAAAGGCTACAACATCCATATGAAAGACAAATGTCTTTATTTGAGAAATGATAGAGGGAGCTTAATCGCTCGTGTTCCAATGTCGAGCAATAGGATGTTCTTGATGAATATCCATCACGATGCGCCTAAATGTTTGAAGGCCTGTATTGATAATCAATCTTGGTTATGGCATTTGAGGCTTGGACATCTCAATTTTTGAGGTCTAAAATTGCTATCGATGAAGAATATGGCAAAAGGGATTGCCATTGCTAGATCAGCCAGACCAACTCTGCGAGGGTTGTCTTGTCGGGAAGCAACATCGACACAGTTTCTCAAATGAGTCGATATCGAGAGCAAAAGTGCCGTTGGAGCTGATACACACTGATGTGTGTGGTCCAATCGATCCAACATCTCTTGGTAAGAACAGGTACTTTATACTGTTCATCGATGACTATAGTAGGAAAACATGAGTTTATTTCCTCAAGCAAAATTCAGAGGTGTTCTCAATCTTTAATAGGTTTAAGGCTCTTGTCGAGAAGCAGAGTGGATATCAGATCAAGGCAATGAGATCTGATCGAGGTGGAGAATTCATATCTAAGGAGTTCAAGGCATTCTGTGAGGAGAATGACATCCGTCGACCGCTTACCATTCCATACTCACCCCAACAGAATGGAGTGGTGGAAAGAAAGAATCAGTCGATAGTGAACATGACTCAAAGCATGTTGTAGAGCAAGAATTTGCCTAAGGAATTTTGGGCTAAAGCAGTCGATTGTGCGGTCTATCTATCGAATCGATGTCCAACAAGAAG
The DNA here is from genome assembly GCA_033065855.1 of Escallonia rubra. Taxonomy (NCBI): domain Eukaryota; kingdom Viridiplantae; phylum Streptophyta; class Magnoliopsida; order Escalloniales; family Escalloniaceae; genus Escallonia; species Escallonia rubra. Next base: position 35,905 of record JAVXUO010001907.1, read on the forward strand.
TGTGTGGAATCAAACACCACAAGAAGCTTGGAGTGGATACAAGCCAGGTGTGTCCCACTTGAAAGTATTTGGAAGCATTGCATATGTGCATGTTCCTGATCAGCAAAGGAAGAAGCTCGATGACAAAAGTGATAAATTTATCTTCATCGGTTACAGTCAAGAGTGAAAAGGGTACAAGTTATACAACCCTGTTGACAAGAAAATGAAAGTCAGTCGAGATGTGACTTTCAATGAGAAGAGCTTGTGGGACTGGACTGATCGAGACAAGGAGCAGTATGTCTTCTATCCAATTGATACGGATAAAAAAGAGGTAGAAGAAGAGGCGATAGAACCTGTGACTCCCTCGAGTCATGTATCTCCGACTCAATCGAGTCTATCGTCATTATCGGTCGATAGTCCTGTCAAGACAGGACCACAAGGCATGAGATCTCTGGAGGAGATTTATGATGACTTGAATCAGAACCAAAGCATGTTCTGTCTCTTTGCTGATACTGAGCCAATCGATTTTGATGAGACATCAAGAAGTGAGAAATGGAGGAAGGCCATGAATGAAGAGATTGGTGCCATCAAGAAGAATGATACTTGGGAGCTGATTACTTTTCAATCGGATAAGAAGCTCATTGGTGTAAAATGGGTTTATAAAGTGAAGAAAAATTTCAAAGGTGAGGTTGAGAGATACAAGCAAAGGGCTGGAATCGACTATGATGAAGTCTTAGCCCCAGTCGCTCGATTGGAAACGATACGACTGTTGATATCTCTAGCAGCTCTAAACAAGTGGAAGATCCATCAGATGGATGTGAAGTCAGCTTTCCTTAATGTTTTTCTTGATGAAGAAGTCTATATCAAACAACCCGAAGGATATATTGTTCGAGGTCATGAGGACAAAGTGTTAAGGCTGAAGAAAGCCTTGTATGGGTTGAAGCAGGCGCCGCGTGGAACAGTCGCATCGACAACTATTTTCAAGAGAGAGGCTTTAAAAAATGCCCACATGAGCATGCCCTCTACGTCAAGATGAATGGAAAAGGTGACATCTTGATAGTCTATTTATATGTCGATGATTTATTTTTTACTGGCAACTGTGTGAAGATGTTTGATGATTTCAAGAAGGAAATGGCCAATGAGTTTGAAATTACTGATATCGGTTTGATGTCATATTATCTTGGGATCGAGGTAAAGCAAAGAGATGATGGAATTTTTATCTCACAAGAGGCATATGCAAAAGAAGTGTTGAAAAGGTTCAATATGGAAAATTGTAACCCAATCAGTATCCCCATCGAGGTTGAAAATAAGTTGTCGAGTCACGTCAAAGAAGGTCCAATCGATCGGACCTTGTTCAGAAGCTGGGTTGGTAGTTTGAGGTATTTGACGTGCACAAGGCCTGATATCCTATATGCAGTTGGTTATATCAGTCGATATATGGAGAATCCGACAACTTATCACTTCAAAGTGGCGAAAAGGATACTTTGGTACCTTAAAGGTACAATTGATCTTGGCATATTTTATCCTGCATCAGGTGATATGAAATTAGTGGGATATAGTGACAGTGATTGGGCTAGAGACGTGGATGATCGAAAAAGTACAACTGGATTTGTTTTCTATTTTGGTGAAGCAACATTCACACGGACATCAAAGAAGCAATCGATAGTGACTCTATCGACATGTGAAGCTAAATATGTGGCTGCAACATCGACTGTTTGCCATGCGATATGGCTAAGAAGTTTGCTTAAGGAGCTCAGTTTTATTCAAGATGAATCGACACATATTAATGTCGATAACAAGTCAAGCCATAGCTCTTGCAAAGAATCCAGTCTTTCATGATTGAAGCAAGCACATCGATATACGGTATCATTTCATCCGTGAGAGCATTGCTAAGAAAGAAGTCCAAGTCAAATTTGTGAAGTCTCAAGACCAAGTTGCGGATATCTTCACAAAGCCCTTGAATAGAGAAATTTTTGAAAAGCTACGGAGTCGACTTGAAGTGAGAGAATCAAGCTTAAGGGGGCGTGTTGAGAGTTAATCTTGATTCTACAAAGTTATGACAATTGATAAAGAAGAATCAGGACATAAATAAATGAAGAGAAGGTGAAAAGTGAAAGGTTAGAGGAGTTACGCATAACCTATGAGTGATTAATTAGGAAGATGAAAAGTGAAAGGTTTGGGAAGTTATCTTTAAGATTTAAATGAGTATTTAAATGTCTTAGTATAAAATGGTGTGTCACCTAATTATTTTGTAAGTAGAGTGTGGAATGAAAAGAGTGAGTGAGTGAGTGAGTTGTTGAATAGAAGTGTTGATTGAGTAAGAGAAAAATATCCAAGTGCGTTTCTCCTCTCCACTTCCTCCTCCTCTACCATAATACTCAAAAGTATTTCCGCTGCGATATATATCTCCATTATATTGTGCCCACCACGCAACAGTCTACAAGGTCACCCGGGGAAAATCTTGAACATTCAGCTAATAATCTCCAGAAAGTGGCATCTATAGGGTTATCTTGTGATATTTTCCTGCCCATACGGGAATGTCGATTTCCACATGCTCAAATGCTTAATCATTTCTCAGTTCGTCGCGAAAAAAGTGCATTAGTTATAAAATATTGACTGTCTTGTGACAAATCATGAAGAGGACAATCTTTTGCGGTGTGGAAGTAGACTTGCCTACACTTGTTCATGTCACTTTGAAGAACAGTCCTGAGTCTACCTTTGTTTCGAACATCTTCCTGGATTTACTTTGCCCATTTCGGAAAAATTGTCATAATGCAGGGAAATGTACTTGATAATCGCTACAAGTGGAAAGTTAAAAATACTTACAATCCCTGCTCCATCTTTGTAGGCTTTAAATGCTTCATCGTAGTATTGAACTCCAGGTTCCGCTGCATTATTGACCTGCAAAAGATTTGATTTACATAGAGTCATGCTTTGCTTATTAGCCGAGAAACTGAAATGCATCCAAAGTATTGATTTGTTTTCCTTCTCACCAGAATATCAAGTTTTCTGAAGTTGGTTTCTACAAATGTTGCCAATAAAGCAGTGCTGTAAGGATCTTTCACATCAAGCTGATGAAAAAACACATCTGAGAGCCCAGAGACCTTAAGACTTTTAGTAGCTTCAAGTCCTTTTTTCTCATCCCTTGCAGTTAAAATGACTAGAATCCCTTTAGACGCTAGTTGGCGACATATTTCAAGTCCAATTCCTTTGTTGGCCCACAACACCATAAACGAAATTCTCAAAATCCCTATCTCCACTTACATCTCCTACCCGGATACTCCTATTTGGGGAATGGAGACCAATGGTTTATTCTCCACCAAATCTGTTTATTCTCACTTATTTTCCCTTCGCAATGATATTCACTATCAAGAAAATAATATTTGGAAGAAGATTTGGAAAATCAAGACCTCCAAAAGAATAAACCTCTTCCTTTGGACTGTGGCACATAACCGTCTCCCAACTAATTTCCTTCGTGCCTCTAGAGGTTGGACTTCCAACGCTTCCTGCGAATTCTGTCACCATCCCCAGGAGGACACCATCCATGTCCTGAGATGTTGCCGGGCAGCCAAGGATATCTGGAAATATTTCCTTCCCCAGAACACAATGTTAGAAGACAGCACTTTAAACTTGCTTGATTGGCTGCTAAAGTATTGTTCTCATCATATAACCGAGGCTGGTTCTTCCCATCTCCCAACCCCCAACCTGTTTGCTATCATTTTGTGGTTTATATGGAAAAGCAGGAACGAAAGAATCTTCAACGATACTCCACACAATGCTGGCAAAGCAAGAGCTAGGATCATCCATCATCATGAAGACACGGTGAAAGCTTTTCAACCTTATATAAAAGCTAATATCTGTAGAAAACATAGCTTGATTTCTTGGACCTTTCCCATGACAGGATATTGCAAACTAAACACGGACGGATGTGCTAGAGGAAACCCAGGACATGGTGGTTTCGGAGGACTTTTGAGGAATGAAAGCGGCATTTGGCAATGGGGCTTCTGTGGAAATCTTGGAGAAACAACTAGCCTAACAGCGGAACTTTGGGGCATCTACCATGGATTGAAGATGGCAAAGGAGCAACACATCCAAAACTTGATACTGGAAACGGACTCCACTTTGGCGATCCAACTGATAACAAAGGAAGAAAATCCAAATCATCAACTAAGGGGACTGATCGCGGATTGCAAATTCATTATACAGAGATGCAAATATAAGATAACCCACACTCTCCGAGAAGGCAACAAGTGTGCAGATCTCCTAGCAAACATGGGAGCCGATCAACCACAGAGCTTGGTCCACCTGGATGAACCCAGTTTGGAGTTACAGCATTTTTTGCTTGCAGATGTCAATGGAATAGCCTTTGAGAGGAGTAGTTAGTTTGTTGTATTTCTTTCTGTTTTAAACCAAAAAAAAAAAAATTCCTTTGTTGGCCCCTGTAACAACAGCACACCTGAAATAACAGTGAAAGAGCCATAGTTAGATGAAGCACCTAAAAGGAGTGATATCTTAAGGATAGAGCAAGTGATCAGAGGGAGATACCTTTTTTCTTTTGGATTGCTGGTAGGTTTTTCCATTTCTGATGAAAGAGAAGCAGACTGTATGAATGCAAGAAAAAGTTAACAGCAGGTTAACATTGCAAATTTCTGCTGCTAGTAGTCAAACCTTTCACGTGAGATAAAATAATACCTTATTTTAATGTCATTCCTGCCCCACTTTGACTCCGTGGTCATCATGACTTATGAAATCGGAGATTTAGATTCATATCCTAAATGGCTTCTAACTTGTTTTAAGTGATTTTTATGATTTCCATTCCAAAACACAACTAAAAGCAAAGAAAACCTCAGTTAAACCTAAATTGGTTTGGACTCGACAAAGTCGATGGCCTATGTACCCCAGCGAACAAGTCGAACTCACCGACCAATCTTACCTCTTGGCCTTGACTGCCTGATCGACAACTCTGGGCTATCCACGATGCGGTGCAAGTCAAAATTGCAGCCTACTTCTTTCTCTTCCACGATGCCGCACAAATAAAATTTGCAGCCTACTTCTTTCTCTTGCAAATCTAGCTCACAATATTTGCAGCCTTTGAGATAGAATCTTCTCTCCCACTGGGTGTCAAGAGGCAGCCAGAGGATTAATAAATAAACAAAAGCAGACCACTTGATCGTTTTTATCAGCACTAAAAGATAATGCTGAAAAAGGTCCGGAAAGCAGTCACTAACAATCCTTGCTGGTGACCACTTGGTCGCACATCAATCCTTGTTCTAATTAATTTCTCCTCGACGGAAGTGCGTGCCTCTTGTCTTCTGGATTTATTCTGAACTAGTTCTTGATAGAGATTGCATTGGGTATTGTTTCCTGCAGTGTACAAGATGTCTTGATATTGTCTTCTTTCCCAAATGGACCATATCTTTGGTCGAATGTGCTTGTCTTGGTCTCAAATGGCAGGCGCCTTTTGCTTAATTTCTGCATCGCTCCAATTTGTTGTGGGGCGCATTGATCTTAATAATACTGACAAAGCATAGACAAGATTATAAAAGTGCAGATCTCTGACCTCTTCAATGTTGAACAATTTTTTGCTGACCTAGTAACACAAGCACATATGTAGGAGAGAAAGGGATAATGTACTTGCAATTTCACGTGTTTGAAGGAGGAATAATTGTGAGCTACAGCATGTATTATGGTGAGCTGAGCTATGATGAGTCATCTGTGGGTTACAGTTGCATTATGTAGCAATCGTTGTTGAGATCCACTAAATTGGACGTTACAACAAGAAGTAAATTACATAAAATAGTATCGTCCAACCCCCAAAAAAGCAAAAATAGAAAACTAGTTTATGGCAAGCTAGATATGAACAGTGGCGGAACTATTGAAGGGCCGGGGGGGGGGGGGGGGGGGACCAATATAATCTTTGGTTAAAGTATTAAATCTAAAAATAATTTATTTTACCAACATATATTTGTTTAAAGTAGTAAAAAGTTATAAATTCCTAGTGTATATTTTGACATTTGAACACTTTCAATTTATTTTGTCTTTGAAGGTAAAATTTTTGTTATTAACAAGTGCCACTAAAAGCCATTTATGTCTTCTATTGGTTTACATCCTAAGCCGTCTAAGAGAAAATGGTTGCCAATGCATGACCGTCCCGTAATAATACGGAAAGATAATACTGCAACAATGGGAACTGTATTGAGAAGAATCCTATACTAACTTTGGAGATAAAATTCAAAATTGTGGAGGTCGAGGCAGATCGGGGAGGGAGCGGATTTTTTTGTACTCCGTCGGATCGGGGATGGTATTCCCATCCCTTGACCCAATGCCCGGGGGGGCAGTGTATTATGACTACCGGGACGGGTACGGATTTCATAAAATTCACATCCCACCCGCCCCATTGCCATCCCTAGAGAAGAGTGACTTTTACAAACTTCTTCAAAACTTCGTCTAGTTTCTCCTCTGAGAGTCCAATAACATCACTTAGTATCTTATTCTCCCATTCATTTTGTTGAGACAATTAAATGAGCCTATCATGCACGTAACACGTAGTGGGTTCGAAAATATACCGTACGAAGTATCCGAAAATTCCGACAAAGCATTCTTGTTGTTACGAGCCTCCAACACGTTTGATCTTTTTCGCATGTACGAAAACGGCTACTAGAGTCGAGTTCTTTGTCAAGGATGCTCAAGAAAGAGTGCACCAGAGGGAGGGATTGTCTTGTGACTTATTGTTGTATTGTGACTTGAGATATCTTATTAGAGACTAGTTTTACTTCAAAATTTTAGGAGATAAAAACTGTATTTATCTCAAACACTTAGGAGATAAATATTGTATTTATCTCAAACACTTAGGAGATAAATATTTTCTAAATAACTACAATAATTCAGACTAACAAATATACATTATTAGTTAGTGGGCGGATAATGGGTCCACCAACCCAATTTATTAACACATTTGAAATGTTCTGCAAAACAATTTACGATTTGAATGAGAAAACCACATTACCAAAAATCATTTGCCACTAAAGATACAAACTCATCACTGATGCTTACATTTGCAACAAAATTTTCGAATAAAAGGAACGTTTTGTACCTTTAATCGCCCAAGGATGGAAGAAATGTTAACTATGCCTGCAGAACTGGATTGCAGAAGAAGTGGAATAAGAGCTCGAGTCAATAGTTTGGGTCCATAGTAATTTGTCTGCAAACACCCTTCTGCTGTTTCGTAAGTTTGCCGCATAACCCTTTTCGCCAAGGAACTCTTTGCACCTACAACCTAGATCGGTCAAACAATTCAATCTTTACGATTGAAGTGATCAGCTGCACACTTAAATGTTTAGTGTCCGAAGAAGCTGAACTTTTCTTAATTCAAAAGCCTTACCTAACCAGCCTTTAGATTCAAGCTAGTAAAGGCCTCTGCATCTATCACCACTCCAGAGACCCCTGCATTGTTCACCTGAACATAGGAAGTTTCACTAGTACTTCTTTATGATCCCAACTCGGATACGGAATGAGTAATATCGATTTGCTCTCCCCAATATGTCGAGCTTTTTTCAGTCACGAAGCCCCTTTGTTTTCCCCAACAAAAGGCGTCCTTCTCTTGCGCACGTGAATCATACATGAATCATCTTATTTTCAGTCATGAAAATAAGATGATTCTCATCAAGTTCAGAGAAGAATGATAAGTTTGAAGTTAGCAGCAGGCCTCTAACCCAGCAAAGAATTAAAAGTATAGGCCTTTAAGCACCCTTACCCTCGACCTCACTCTTAACGATGGTGTCGGATTCTCTGAAGACTGAAGCCATTACCACGATCCAGCTTAGGAATTGAAGTGGACTTCTAACCCATATCTAATGAACTCTATTGCAAAACGTAGCTATCAAAGATGACAGATTCACATAAACTAAGAACCTTAATGAATTCCTTAAGGATGTTGAACATCATTAGTGAGCATCAGTCTGTTTCGTATCATAATTTCTTTACGACTAGAACGTTGTTATCAATAACTCCCACTTGGATTTCTTTGCTCTAAATTGATGTGTTTTCTCAATGCAACTCCGTCCCTATCCATGCGTTCTTGGTAAAAGAAAAGAGGTTAATGGAGTAATAAACAATAAAATGGCATGATTTTCTTTATCTACCATTATTACATTGAGAATGAGAATCTTAGAACATGAAATTTTCTTGCACAGGATAACGATACAAATCCGGTTAACTTGGATAACTGTGGACTATCTTCATCAGAAAGGGGATACGTCCATCCGATCAAAGTAGAGGCCAGAAGGCCCTCCATCAGGCAACAAAGCCACCATTACAGGAGCTTGAGCACCTTCCTCAGGTGTCAAGTGTCCCATATTAAGTGTAATATCTGTTACGCAATAGCCCGGATGGACACAATTAACAAGGATACTAGGAAAGTTCTTTGCTGTGAGTCTTGTATAAGCATTGATCACAGCTTTTGAAACTTTATACGCAGACACGGTCATAGGCCAACCATTAGCCTTCAACCTGTCCTCCTTGAAATCCCTCAGAAACAACTGCAAGATATCATCAATTTTGTCTTCTGTTAAGCTATCAATGCTTTCCAGTTCTGCTCTCACCTTCTCATTTTTGATATACTGAAAAAAGAAGAAGAAGAAATGATTTTAGCTTCTTGTCTGTGCTGCTAAGTGCTAATCAAGCTGAAAATTAAACGTTTTGACTTACAAATAGCTGTCCAAAAACGGACGAGACATTTACGATTCTTGCTGAACTTGAGAGTTGAAGAAGAGGAAGAAGTGCTTTTGTCACTTTCTTAGTTCCATAGTAATTGGTTTTCAAACACTCTCCTGCCATTTCATAAGTCTGCTCCACGATTCCCGTTAACAGATGCAGATTCTCATCAGTCACCTCTGGCTGGCCAAAGCATACAACTACTGTTATGCTGCTGTGCATCAGATACTCCCCTTAATGTTGTCAAAATCTTCTTTTTTTTTACCTCTACTTCACTTGTTAAAAGAATCCTTTTTAACTTACAGTCGACATTGGAAGAAAATGCATCGCTAACTGTTCGATTTGTTAAAAATGTTGAAGTGAACTTTTCTTTAGGGACAAAATGAACTGTAAAAGGAGTTAAGCTCCCACGCGTTCAATAATCTTGATGCTCACAGGTTCAGATTGTCTGCAAGTCACCCGTGGAAAATCTTGAACATTCAGGTAACAATCTCGAGAAAGTGGCATCTATAGCGTTATCTTGTGATATTTTCCTGCCCATGCGTGAACGTCGATTTTCACATGCTCAAATGCTTGATCATACCTGGCCTCAGTTTGTTGCGAAATGTGAATTAGAGATAAAAATATTGGCTGTCTCGTGACAAATCATGAAGAGGACACGGACTTGCCTACACTTGTTCGTGTCACTTTGAAGAACAGTCCTGAGTCTACCTTTTCTTCAAACATATTCCTGGATTTACTTTGCCCATTTCGGAAAAAAAATTGTCTCATATTGCAGGGAAATGTACTTGATAATCGCTACAAGTGGAAAGTTAAAAATACTTACAAGCCCTGCTCCATCTTTGTAGGCTTTAAATGCTTCATCGTAGTAATGAATTCCGATTTCCGCTGCATTATTGACCTGCAAAAGTTGTAATTTGCAGAAATTACACAAAGTTATGCTTTGCTTACTAGTCTAGAAACTGAAATACATCTAAAGTATTCAATTCAAAACTTTGCTTTCCTTCTCACCAAAATATCAAGTTTTTTGAAGTTGGTTTCTATAAATTTTGCCAATGATGCAATGCTGGCAGGATCTTTCACGTCAAGTTGATGAAAAACCACATTTGAGAGCCCAGAGACCTTCAGATTTTCAGTAGCTTCAAGTCCTTTCTTCTCATCCCTTGCAGTCAAAATGACTAGAATCTCTTTAGACGCTAGTTGGCGACATATTTCAAGTCCAATTCCTTTGCTGGCCCCTGTAACAACAGCACACCTGAAATAACAGTGGAACTGCCATAGTTAGATGAAGCACCTAAAAGAAGTGATATCTTAAGGATGGAGCAAGTGATTAGAGGTTGATACCTTTTTTCTTTTGGATTGCTGGTGGGTTTTTCCATTTCTGATGAAGGAGAAGCAGGCTGTATCAATGCAAGAAAAGTTAACAGCAGGTTATCAATGCAAATTTCCTGCCTTTTACTTTCTTCATAACTTACGAAATCGGAGATTTAGAGTCGTTAAATAATTGATACTCCCTATGACTTGACTTGAAAGGTGTTAGGCAGCCTATCATATCCTAAAGGGCTGCTAACTTATTTTAAGTGATTTTTATGATTTCTAATTCCAAAATATAAATTAGACAAAAACACAACTAAAGGCAAATAAAACTCGGCTAAACCCAAAGTTGGTTTGAATCCGATAAAGAAAGTCGAATGGCCTACGTACTCCGCCGGACAAGTCGGGATTAAAACCTCATAGTTCGACTGCCCGTCTTGCCTTTGGCCTTGACTGTCTGATTGTCAACTCTGGGTTATCCACCATGCAGTGCAAGTAAAAGTTGGAGCCTACTTCGTTCTCTATCTCTCGGACTATGTGCTCTAAAAGCTTAAGGGGACCAAAATATATATGCAAGTGGGAAAATTGAACGCAGGACCTTGCCAACATGTTAAGTAACCATGTGCTCTAAAAGCTTAAGCTGTTAGAAAATGGACCTAATAATATTATCATGCTTAACAGCCAGAGGGCCAAAAGAAATATGAACGGAAACCACTTGATTGACTTTCTCACCTCTAGAAGATAATGCTGAAAAAGACCAGAAAGCAGTCACTAACAATCCTTGTTGGTGGCCAAGTAATTTCTTCTCTTGACGGAGCTCAGAGCAGTCGCTAAGTTTGATGAATCAAACTTTTCTGCTGACTTTGGCATTGTAAAGCTAGCCATCCATAATGGAAATGCGCGCGTCTTGTCTTCTGGATTTATACTGAACTAATTCTTGATAGGGATTGCAATTGGCTATTTTTTCATGCAGTGTACAAGATATCTTGATATGGTTTTTCTTTCCATATCTTTGATTTCCCACTTTGATTGGATGTGCTAGCTTGTCGCCTTGGCTGGCGCTTTTGTTTTCTGCATCGCTCCAATTTGTTGTGGGGGCGCATTGATCTTAAGATTATTGACCAAAGCGTAAACAAGTTTATTTCAGTGTATCACAAGTACGTATGTAGGAAAGAAAGAGATAATGTACTTGCGAATTCACGTGTTTGAAGCAGGAAATAATTAGCGAGCTATGATGAGTCATCTGCAATCCTTGTGGAGTTCCACTAAACCGAACGGTTTCAACGACCGATAAATCAAATAAAATAGTATCGTCCAACCTCGAAAATAGCAAGTTCACTCTTTCGATAGATTGTATTTCGTCGTAAGTTTTCCGAAGATGAAGCCATCTCCACCTTCAAGCTAAGGAACGGAAATGGACTTCTAATCCATCTATCCAAAACCTGGCTATCAAAGAAGACAGACAGATTCGAAAGGATTAAGGATGCAATTTTATGATTTTCTCTTAATCCAAACATGTAATTTGTGGGACAAGAGAATTGCAAAACATGAGAGTTCTTGTACAGGACAAGGATCCAAGTCCTTCCGGTAATTTAGCTACCCGTGTACAACCTTCATATCAAAAAGTAGATACATCCATCTGATCTGATGGAAGTAGGGGCCAGAAGGACCTCCATCAGGCAACAAAGCCGCCATCACAGGAGCTTGAGCACCGTCCTCAGGGGTCAAGTGTCCAACAGTACCTGTAATATCTGTTGCATCCACAATATCCTGGATGGACACAATTCACAAGTATACTCCGAACTTTTATTGTAAGGAGTCTTGTATAAGCATAAAAGCATTAATGACAGCTTTTGAAACTTTATAGTTAGACACTCTAATAGGCAATTTAATCTTTTATATACTGTGTTGTATAAAGAAAAAAATTTAACTGCTATCCGGGTTGAAGGAATCTTCATCCTGCCTTCTACATAGCGACAATTAATGGTCATTAAATGTTTCTAGTAGCTAATTAATAATGCTAAAAAAATGTTGTTAAGAATTGTCGCAAAAAAATGTTAGTAGAAAAGTCACTAAAAATATTTAGCTACTATTAATTGTCATTATATACGTGGTTGGAGAAAGATTCTTACAACTCGGGTAGTATAAATATGCCCGGAGACATATGTTCCATGTGTAAAAGGAGACAACACAATCAAAAGTTGCTAAAAGATGCATTAGTGACAGAATTTTGTTACTTAACTACGGGTGAGAGTGGAGAAATAGGTATTGGGTAAGAGGGATATTCGTAAACAATTTAATGCGTAACTTTGGGTTGGGTGGCAAGATTAAGAGTGCAAAGGTTTGATACTAAAGCCATATTGCCAGATATTCCAACTACGTGACAAGTTCTCATCAACAACGGAAGGTGCCGAGAAAAGAATGTCGCTTTTAACGGAATAGAAGAAGTTCTATTGGCTAAAGTCATTTTATGAGTTCATTCCTTGCTACAAACTTGAGCGAGTAGCTATTACTAAATTTCCTTCATTAAATTAGTGGAAAATATATCCAGAATTCTGAGTTGTGGCGCCATCGCCATCTGTCTGCCTCTACTGCTCGATTTAATTGTACAAAATCTCTTAGGTGGGATGTCCTTGTTTGGCCTGAGATAGCAGGCTCCCCTGCTTTTCTTATTGCTCCATTTTGTTGTGGGGTGCATAGATATGGAGAGGACTGAAGAGTGACTTTTACCTTTAAAAAGCAACAAGAGATGTCATCTTATATTGCACAAAGCATAAACAAGTTAGCGAAACTGCACTTCTCTTTCCCCTTCAATGTTAAGCAATGCATATATAGTAAATCCAGTTTGGGGTCTCAAAACGCGTTATTCTCTTGTTATGATTAGACGTGTGTAAAATATCGTTATGGACTTGGATAGAGGAAAGGAAAAATTAGGAAAAAGTGGGTTTTGGGGTAAAATTTTTGGGGATGGTGGCTTTGTTTTGAAAACTTGTGAAAAAGAGGGGCAACTTTTAGAAATCTCTGAAAAAAAGGATGACTTGTGAAAAAGTGATTTTTTTTTTCCAATGATGACTTTTCATTTTCCAAATTACCCCTCCCCCTGTTTATCTCCACATACAACACTTTTGGAAATCGCGGTTTGAAACCGCGACTTTAAAGTAAAAATCGCAATTTAGAACCACGACTTTAAGTAGAAAACGTGGTTCAGAACCACATTTTCATTTTTTTTTCATTTTCTGCATAATTTAAAATGGAAAACATATATCTACTAAAAACGTTGTTTAAAACCGCAATTTCTACTTTAAAGTCGGGGTTTCAAACCGCAATTTCCAAAAGTGTTGTATGCGGGGATTGTCTGTCAAACAGGGGGAGGGGTAATTTGGAAAATGAAAGTCATTCTTGGAAAAAAAAATCACTTTTTCACAAGTCATCCCCTTTTTCAGATACTTCTAAAAGTTATCCCACTTTTTCACAAGTTTTCAAAACAAACCCACCATCCCCAAAAGTTTTACCCCAAAACCCACTTTTTCCTAATTTTCCCTAGAGGAAAGAATGAGAAAGGACGGTAAAACCCAATAGAATGCATTTTATTATTAAGCCAAAACAAAAAATTGGCGTTTGAAATTGAGTGCAGAAACATATAACATTTCCTGAAACCATAAGAAGAAATTATGACAAAGTCTATCCAAATAGGCCTCAAACCCAAAACTTCGACAGTTTGCAAAGGCATAGCTGAAAACCAGAAATTCTAAGACAAAGCAGATATCAAAAGGTTGATTCTTCCATCTGACGGAAGAACAGGCCAGAAGGACCACCATCAGGCAACAAAGAGAGCATCACAGGACCTTTAGCACCTTCTTCAACAGTGCTCCTCCCATTGTTAAAGCTCATATCTGTCTTAACATAACCAGGAGTAACTGCATTTATGCAGAAAGATGGAAACTTTTTGGCCAAAATCCTCGTGTAGGCGTTAAGGGCGGCTTTTGACACCGTGTAAGCAGAAAGATTAACTGGCCAGCTTTTTGCTTCCAACAAGTCCTCTCTAACATCCTTCAAGAAACAATTCACAACCTCGTCTATTCTTTCTTCTGTGAGTCCATCAGCATCACTAAGTACCTCTTTTGCCCATTCGTTCGACACATCCTCAAAAACACAAAGACGCAGTATAAATCAAAACAAAGTTTAGTCATTGTGCAATATTTGTACCACATTTCTGTCATTGAACCTATGCAAACAAAGCAATCCAAATGGGTAGTAAGTTTCTTCCTTTCCTTATTGAGGTGAAAAGACTACCAAGCACCACCAAAAAGCAAACAAATGGGCTGAAAATTACTCCAGTTGCTAACTGTTTTTCTTTGGAAGGAAAGCGTTGTACCTTCAACTGCCCCAACTTGGAAGAGATATTTACTATTCTTGAGGAACTGGATAGCATTAGAAGGGGGATCAGAGCTTCAGTTAATCGCTTGGCTCCATAGTAATTTGTCTGCAAACAGCCTTCTGCTGCTTCATAGGTTTGTAGCACAACCTTATTCGCCACACCTAGAACCTAAATGAGTGCAACATAACTTATCTTGCAACACATTTTCCCCTACCAAAAGGGAAAAATAATCCAAAATATAAAGCCTTACCTTGCCACTCTTGAGAAACATAGTAGGGAAGGTCTCCGCATTCATGTTGACACCGGTTACCCCCGCATTGTTTACCTGCTCACATTTCACTTAGGCAATTTACTATCTTTAGCTTCACTAGCGACCCTGACCAGAGTTAACAATGGAAACAGATTCTATCAAGTGATTCCTGATCTTACGATTCTTTTACCAGTATGTCGAGCTTTCCAAATTTGGCTTTGATGTAATCTGCCGAGGAAGCGATGCTAGCAGGGTTCGTCACGTCAAGCTGATGAAAAACAACATCACACAGGCCAGAAGCCTTGAGATGATCAACAGCTTCACTACCCCTCTTCTCATCTCTTGCTGTTAGAACCACCATGACACCATTAGAAGCCAACTGCCTACATATCTCTAGTCCGATTCCTTTATTAGCTCCTGTTACAACTGCAATCCTGAAAGCAAATTACACAGACCGGCGTCAGAAATGAAGTTATTGGTGGAGGAACTTGCAAGAAAAATATGGAGAAAAACACAGATGAGAGAAACACCTTTTTGGTATTGGGGTGGTGGCCATTCTGAAGATTACAGATGTGAGATCCCTTTACCCTTTCTTGCACCAACGTTGGAAAGAAAGGTCATTTACGTAAGCCATGACCTCTAAATAAGCTGAGAGGCCCTACTGCTGTGCAATTTCCACACCCTGACTATCTAATTGGTGATCCATCGCGTGACTCTTCTGTGGTGGCAGAGAATTCTACTACCGGTGAAAATGAAAATAATTTAGTAGCGATCCCAGTCGGAAGAATCTTTTTTCTACTCCATGTATAGCGATAATCAATCGTCTCTAAATATTTTTAGTGACTTTTATTAAGTGACGCTAAAAAAGTGCTGCTAATAATTGTTACTAAAAGTGTTAGAATAAATCACTAGAAACATTTAACGACTATTAATTGTCACTATACATGGGGTTGGAGGAAGATTCCTACAACCCGAATAGAGTTTGTTCGGTGAAAATGATCACCAAAAGCTGCTACAAAAATACTGCTAGAGATACGCTACAAGGCACGTTTTGTAAATGCTTTCCTTGAAGGAAAAAAATTGGTTGCTACCCCGTTGGAGGAATCTTCCTCCTACCCCTTATATAGCAACAATAAATCATCTCTAAATATTTCTAGTGACTTTTATTTAGTGACACTAAAAAAGTGCTGCTAATAATTGTCGTTGAAAGTGTTAGAAGAAAAGTCATTATAAACTTTTGTGACTATTAATTGTCACTATACACGGAGTTGGAGGAAGATTCCTATAACCCGGGTAGGAACCAAAGTTTGTTTTTCCTTTGAAATAGTATTCGGTCTCTAACCCATATCTAATGAACTCTATTGAAAAACATAGCTATCAAAGATGACAGATTCACTTAAACTAAGGAATCTTAATAAATTCCTTAAGGATGGTGAACATCATTAGTGAGCGTCGGTC
>JAVXUO010000558.1:0-43629 GCA_033065855.1 Escallonia rubra
ACAATAATATCACCTTTGTCTGTTAACTAGACAAAATGGTTACAACATTAAAACTTTATGCAAAAGGACATGATTGACATCCTCTTCCATTCTTTTTCCTTCCCTTCTTTCATTCTCAGATAACCACCAGCTTGTCTCCCTACCACCTACAACTCCAACCACCAACCATCACCACCACTAAGCCACCATCTTAACACCACCAAACATAATTACCCTAACACCACCAAAAACAACCACTGCACCATCCCAGCTTTCTACCACTACACCACCATGGCACCTCCACATCTGACCCACCACCACCGTACTTTACAACCCATCTAATCTGTCCCCCAACACATCCAACACCATGGCACCACCACCACCACCACCAATCTTTGCACACACAACATACATGCACTTGCAAACACAAATCTATAGCTGCACATCGATCCATACACACGCACGCATACATTCGTCACCGCTACCATGAACGATACCAAGGCAATCTGCCATTACCGCCCTTCTGCTCCACCGTACTTGAAGCAATCCCATCACATATTTTTCTAATTGATTGGTGGGTTGATAGAGGTCAATTTGCATGTGTGAGTGTTGGGGTAGATGGGTGGGTGATCTAGTAATGGAGGTGGTGGCAGGGTGTCAACGGTGGGGTGGGGGTCCGTTAGGGAGACATTAGACGGAAGAAACAGAGAAAGAGAGGAGAAATAAATATTGGAAGAGAGATATAGAGGCATCGTATTCAGTGCCAAAAATACATATTACGGGTAATATTGAGAATTATGAAAAACAAAATTGTCATGTCCGTCAAAACCATTAGTTAGGATCATCGGAACCCTAATGTTGAGTGATCTTATTTAAAACTTTCGCATTTAGAATACGGGTGTTCATCTTATGAAAACTCTGCCTCTTTGATTATAAGTTATTCCTAAACCCAAGGACATAACTACTAGCATCCCTTGATTCTCTAAAATTGAGAATTATTGCTTCATATTAAACCCTGGGCTGGAATACCGTCGAGTAAGGAGATAACTTCATGCATTAAAGACTTACTTGGATTTAGATAAAAGCACAACAACAAAAAGGTTTAATACATGCAAAGATGGTATCGAACCTTGTAAACGTATGGTGGGAAGTCATCAAAATCGTAGATGGTGTCGTTGTGATCGACAACGTTAACCGTGGGATAAGAGGTCACCCAGTGTGCAGAAACTATGAGAATCGCCTTGGGCTTGCATGCCTCTACACGCTCCTTCCATGTCTTGAAGAACTCCCATGATGGTGTTTCCTCCTCTGCATGTTGCTTTAATGCATGTTGAAAGAAAAACGTATCCATCATTTCCATTTTGACAGAGATGCCACCGCATGAACCCAGAAAGAGTGGCTTGCAGAGAAAGGAGAGGGAATGGAAATCAATGAGTGAGAGAACCTTCCTTATGAACATACATATATTTATACTACCTACGAATGTTGTAAATCATTTATAGACGATTATGTCCTCTGTTAATTATATCAATAACACTTTTAACCTTCATTTATGACTCCCTATTAAATTTGGTTGAAAATAAATGAACATCGGATAATGAATCTAATTATAAACATTGGGAAATGAAAATTCAGATGAGAAAGAAAAACAAAACAAATAAATTTCTTTATGACTCCCTTTTTAATTTGGTTGAAATGAAATAAATATTGGATGATGAATTGGGTAATGAGAATTGTGATTATTTTTCCTTACATTTTTAAGTTAGCAAATAATTAACCAATTGACAAACTGAAAAATAAAAAACAAACGAAGAAATTGAAATACGTGAAATATCAATAAAGATAAAAAAAAAAGCTGTCGAAAAAATAAAAAATAAGGGTTAAATACGGCGCCAATTTGAACTGAAAATCTATTCAATTATGCACATGGTCTTGAACCAGAAGCCTATAAAGAATATTTTCAAATATTGAATGGATTAGAATTGTGAATATCAAATATACATTTATTTTAAAACAAGTCACAAAAAAATATGAATATAATTGAATTATATTATTTTGATCCAAAAAAAATAATGATATCAATTCAAAAATTACTCTTGACCACGTCCACGTGCAACGCACGTGCTCAATACTAGTCTATACATATATATGAATATAAATATAGTTATACATATATATAAGTATAACACTACCAAATCCAAGGGTGGCAAATACAAAAAAAATCAAACAAACGAATATATAAATCTCACGTACCACACTCTTGTGTGGAATCCGATCCACTTTTACTTCTATTAGTCAAACTTACAGGCACATTGTTACTATTCTTGTAATTGTCACTATCAGAGATACAGACCTAGCAAACGGGTATACCCGCCGGGTACGGGTAAAATCCGATCGGATACGGGTAAAATCGAGTCGGATATATTTTACCCGATTTTTTCCAGGTAAGAATTCTGAGAACCCATACCCTATCCTTGCGGGTAGAGTATTACCCTCGGGTAAATCATTAATTTCTCATTAGTTATTATTTTTTGAATAAACAGATTTTAATCACATACTAATTTGACATTTTAACCTCCAACAATATGAATTTCATCTGAACATCTTCTCATTGGAAGAAAAAAACAATTTGAACAATTAGATCTTAACATCTTTCCCTCGAAAAAATAAAAAACCTCCTGAACAATCTGAAAAAAAAAAACACAATCTCCACATCAAGAACACACGACACCATCAAAGATCTACCCAACATGTCAACAACCATCAAGATCTACCCAACCACAAGGCGCGGAGTGATGTCGGCGACGGTGGCGACCGATCGGTCGTGACGGGGCCCGGCGGTGACCGATTGTTGGTGACGGGGCCACGGTGGTGATCGATCGTTGGTGACGGGGCCACGGTGGTGGTCGATCGGTGGCGACGGGGCCAGGCGATGATCAAACTGTGGCGACGAGGAGACGGAGTCATATTGACTGACTGACGGATTGATGGCGGCGGAGATGCGGTGAATCGAGACTGACTGACCGATGTGGCGCCGTGGGTGGAGTAGGGTGGTCGTGTCTTGGCAGATCTGTGTGAGAGAAAGAGAGACTTAAGAGAAGAGATGTGCGAGGAAGACTCAAGAGGAGGGGCGGCGGAAATCAGTGAAGATGAGAGAATCTGAGAAGTGATAATAAGATGTTAAAACAATAAAACCCTAAAAGTCTTATATATAGGAATAAAAACGGGTAAACCCGAGTATCCGGTAACCGACCCGAATTTACCCGAATTTTACGGGTCGGTTCGGGTACGAGTCTAATTTCAGCGGGTCTCCTAATTATGTACCCGTACCTGCGTTTTTTGCACGGGTACGGATAGACCCGCGGGTCCGGATCAGTTTTTGCCAGGTCTAATCAGATATAGTACTAAAGAGTTTCGACGGTAAAAGGATTGTAAATAATTTTGTAGTTTCCGATATGTGCTTAATTGTGGTGTAATGAAACTACACTTTGCCTAGGTTTTAATTAAGACATTTAAATATACTAATACGCATCTGAAATCTTATGAGTTTGGAAAGTGTACATTTTCCTAGGTGCATGTCAAGGAAATAAAAAGTAGGGCTAATTACACCTATATCCCTGAGGTTTAGGGATAATTACACGCGAGGACACAAAGTTTCAAAATGTAACATACGTGACCAAAAACGTTAAACAAAGTATCACTTTTATCCAACCGTCAGTATTCCGTCCAAAAAGTGTAATTTTCGTCAATACGTATTTTGAAAATGGCAATACTACCCCTGTTGATATCCTAATTTTCTCTCTCCACAATTTAAACCCTAAATCTGAAGTCACCGCCGGCAGCCCCCCTCCGCCGCCCCACGCCGCCGGCAGCCCCCTCCCCCGCCCCACGCCGCCAGCAGCCCCCCTCGCCCCACCATCCTGCAGAACCACCCCACCACGCCGGCAAGCCCCTTGGCAAACCCAAGCTGCTAAGACGCCTCCGGCAAGCGCGTTGGCAAACCCACGCCGCTGGCAGTCCCCCTCGCCCCACCATTCGGCAGACTTGCCCCACCACGCCGGCAAGCCCTTGGCGATGGGAAGGAGACAGATCTGGCCATTGCAAGCCCATCGGGGTGGTGATGGCGCTGCCTTACTGGTGGTCACGGTGGCGCGCATCTCGAAGGAAGAGGCCGGTGTCGCGACGTAGCTCGGTAGGGATGCTTGCGATCTCGGACGGCGCGGGGTACGGAGGTAGGTCGCGGCGGTGATGGTGGCGACCGGAGGGCCTGCTACTGCGGCCTGCCTCGCCGGAGGGCCTGCTACTGTGCAGACGGCGTGGGGGCGGGGGGGTGTGGGGAGAGGAAGAGGCAGACGGCGTTGGGGGGGTGGGGGCGAGGGGCGTGGGTGTGGGGAGAGGAAGAATGAACAGTAAATTATTTGGGTAATTTATTTTAAAATCAGGGGCAATCAAGTCTTTTCATTAAAACCGTTAAGATTGTTAGGGTTCCGTTTGTCGATGGACATAAGTGTTACATTTTGAAACTTTGTGTCCTTGAGTGTAATTACCCCCAAACCTCAGGGACATAGGTGTAATTAGCCTTAGAAAGTATTATCCAAAGTATGGGGACGGAAACTGTAGACATGAATTTTGAAAGACTACACATTATCCGAGGTGTGTCATGCATAACATGGGTCATGGAGTAAGATAAATCATCTCATTTCTTTCCTTCTTTCTGCATCTCTAGGCACCCTCTCTTGGCGCCATCACGGATGTCGGCAATCAACTAGGGATAGTACATCTATGCTCCCGCAGATATTATTACTTTTTTTGTCTCACATAATTTGATTAATTTTTCTTTACGCATATTAAAAATTGAAGTGATGTATTAATATTGCGTATTTTTTATTTACCTTTTAGAGAGAGGAGAGGAAGAAAGTGGGTCAGGAGATAAAAAAAATGCGTTATCAGAGTATCAAATGTGAAGGGGAGAAATGAATAAAAAAGTGTAAGAAAGTGGGTCAGGAGAGGAAAAATAAGTTGGTGGAGAGTTAATTTTGAAGAGAGAAATTGAATAAAAAAAATGTAAAAATGATAAATATATAAAAGTACCTATAGAATCTTTCTTAATTTAGAAATGAACAATTTTTATGAGATGATCCAAAAAAGAAAGTTGATCAAATTACGTAGAACGGAGGGAGTAGTAGGTAAATATTTCGTGATTGAATATGCATATGAATAATTTTTGGCTATTATTCGGATAATAATTTTGAATTGTAAGAAGATACCCAACAATTTTGAATTCGTATAACGGAAAATAAGAAAAAAAAAAAGATCTTTAAGCATAATTACTGAAGATGTACTTGTTTAACATCACTAAATATGTCAAACTAAAGTAATCATCGGTCATTGATTGTCGCTATGTATATAGGCATTTTTTTACAACCACAATAGACAAATTGCAGACAAATTGCAGTCAAGTCGTGCTATCTTTCAAAGCTTTTGGACCATAGGGCTAAGGCCGTCCTTTTACAGCCTTGGTCAGACTCCATTAAAGACCACGAAAGAAAAGTTGTTTTCTAATGAATAAGGCCGTCCATGCATGTGTCATGTGTGTGTCAAATTCATTTCATTTCATTTCGCCTACTGCATTCGTCAAATTCATTTCATTTCTCTGCCAGCTATTTTGTTTCACGTATAATTTGATTTACAGTTGAACCAGGCAAGCAGACAACCGTATCACATGCCAATCTAGCCCATGATCGAGCGGCAATATTTGGTTTATGGACTTGGACATGGCCCAGCCAGGTCACACGCCACCTAATTACCAAAATTGTTTAACACGATGTCACTTCTCACCGATCTTAGGACTTAAGAAAAATACTAAACAAAGCAGTTTTTCAAAAAAAGACAAAAAGCCCCGGAGAAGATGTGACTTTTCTGACAACTAGTAGGATATACGTGCAATGAATGTACGTGAACATTAACATGTGATAAAATAAGTTATAATAGAAAAAAGTTATAACCTCGTGCATTCTAGATTATGAGAACTAATTTTCTACGTTCAAATATACATGCTAATTAATTCAAATAATGTTAATAGACTCTCAGTTACCTACATCTCGCACAACTTCTACATAACGTAAAAAAGCGTGAGTTGACTTCATGTAAACGATGGTCCATACCCCTATCATGCTCTTACCCACCATTCCTTTTGAAATAAAAACAATTACTTAAGAAAAAAAAAAAAAGGTAGTTGGGCAAACTAGTTAAAACATCTGATCCTTTCGTGGCAGTAGGCGGTAATATCATTTCAAATCGATACATTTAGTCTAAACTTAAACTTAAAGGTATAAAGTTTAATAATCAACAATTTCATACTTATCTTTATGTGAGCATCCACATAGCAGTACTTTTTTTTTTTTTTACTTTAGCGCTCAATCATTTTTTTAACTTATTTTTGCTATTTATATCAATTACATTCCAACTTAATAAACACAATAATAATTGTGAATGTATCACAACCATCCGTAGTCACCTTATTTCATAAAACATATTTCATATTTAATTTTAAAAAAATATCGATATAAAATTAGTATCGAACACATTTACTCATTAGGAAAAAGCTGCAATCAATGGTTAGTAACTTGTAACCCAAAAATATAAAAAATAGAATAGATATCATAACTAGGTATTTCCTTTTTAAAAGAAAAAAGAAGATTGGGTGCCTCAAACTAAACAACAATCATGCTTCCAATCCCATTACAATAATGTTTTATAGCCTAGAGTGATTTAGCGATTTTTTTTAACCACTCAATATTACCTATTATTGACACGTAATAAATCATTTGGTCTTTTTATCCCTTGCTGATGTGGTGGTAAATGTAATGAATGGTTATAGAAAGATGAAAATATAAAATCAATTTAATTCGTTATCTTCTCTTTCTAGTAACATTATAAGTGGTATATATATATTTTTTTATTATATTGTAAAGTTAATTTATGATTGCAAACACATAGAACCGTCCATTTATGTAGTATCCAGTTAACAATTATCTAAATGTGTAATGGTAATATACATAAAGATAAATAAAAAATAAAATTATAGTAACTTACTCCAGTTAAAAGCAGAATGTGTTATTTTCTTCAGTAAAGGCAGAATGTGCTTGACAAGTGTTCATCAAACATATTTTGGGATGTCTATATAAAGAAAATGATGCACATCTATGTTAACCTTTATTTTTAAGATTTTAATTTTAGAGAAGCGTTAGTTAGAAGGTCGCGTCAATACTTAATCAATAAGTAACGCGAACGGAGTAATTTTTAGATTTTATTAAGGCATAATAATCCAAAGCATAAATTTCAATCTTAGCCACAGACTAAACAACAATCATGCTTCCAATCCCATTACTATAATGTTTTATAGCCTAGAATGCTTTAGCGATTTTTTTTAAACACTCAATATTACCTATTATTGACAAGTGATAAATCATTTGGT
Source organism: Escallonia rubra (assembly GCA_033065855.1). Lineage (NCBI taxonomy): Eukaryota > Viridiplantae > Streptophyta > Magnoliopsida > Escalloniales > Escalloniaceae > Escallonia > Escallonia rubra. Next base: position 7,457 of record JAVXUO010000558.1, read on the forward strand.
CTTTTAATCCCTTGCTGATATGGTGGTAAATGTAATGAATGGTTATAGAAATATGAAAATATAAAATCAATTTAATTCGTTATCTTCTTCTTTCTGGTAACATTAGAAGTGGTATATAATTTTTTTATTATATTGTAAAGTTAATTTATGATTGCAAACACATAGAATCGTCCATTTATGTAGTATCCAGTTAACAATTATCTAAACGGGTAATGGTAATATACATAAAGATAAATAAAAAATAAAATTATAGTAACTTACTCCAGTCAAAAGCCGAATGCGTTATTTTCTTCAGCAAAGGCAGAATGTGCTTGACAAGTGTTCATCAAACATATTTTGGGATGTCTATATAAAGAAAATAATGGACATCTCTGTTAACCTTTATTTTTAAGATTTTAATTTTAGAGAAGTGTTAGTTGGAAGGTCGCGTCAATACTTAATCAATAAGTAACGTGAAAGGAGTAACTTTTAGATTTTATTAAGGCATCTCTGTTAACCTTTATTTTTAAGATTTTAATTTTAGAGAATCGTTAGTTGGAAGGTCGCATCAATACTTAATCAGTAAGTAATATGAAAGGAGTAACTTTTAGATTTTATTAAGGCATAATAATCCAAAGCATAAATTTCAATCTTAGCCACAGACTAAACAACAATCATGCTTCCAATCCCATTACTATAATGTTTTATAGCCTAGAGTGCTTTAGCAATTTTTTTTAACCACTCAATATTACCTATTATTGACAAGTGATAAATCATTTGGCCTTTTAATCCCCTGCTGATATGGTGGTAAATGTAATGAATGGTTATAGAAAGATGAAAATATAAAATCAATTTAATTCATTATATTCTCTTTCTGCGGGTAACATTAGAAGTGGTATAGATTTTTTTTTATTATATTGTAAAGTTAATTTATGATTGCAAACACATAGAACCATCCATTTATGTAGTATTCATTTAACAATTATCTAAACGAGTAATGGTAGTATACATAAAGATAAATAAAAAATGAAATTATAAGAACTTACTCCAATCAAAAGCAGAATGTGTTATTTTCTTCGGCAAAGGCAGAATGTGCTTGACAAGTGTTCATCAAACATATTTTGGGATGTCTATATAAAGAAAATAATGGACATCTCTGTTAACCTTTATTTTTAAGATTTTAATTTTAGTGAAGCGTTAGTTGGAAGGTCGCGTCAATACTTAATCAATAAGTAACGTGAAATGAGTAATTTTTAGATTTTATTATGGCATAATAATTCAAAGCATAATTTTCAATCTTAGCCACAGACTAAACATGTAATACCCCGAACCTTAATATTGTATAGCCGGTTAATTTAATTTTCAGCGACGTATTTCATGCGCAATATGTAGGTCGATTCGCATAAATGATATTTTATCGATAATCTTTACCGACTAAATTTTAAGAACCATAAGTTGTAAATTACCGTTAGCCACTGTAAGTGATATTGATTGAGTTCTTTTGTGACAAGTAGCGTAAATGATGTTTTTGGAGACCTGTAGTGACGAGTTGGTGAACATTATACATTATGATTCTTAGCGAAATTCTTTTGAAAACCAAACGTTATAAGTTGACAGATGCAGTTATAAGTAATACCGATTTAAGTCTTTGGTGACAATAGGGATGATCGAATTTTATCGGTAACTATTAACGACGATTAGTAAAGCATGATTAGTAAATAAATAAATGAAATTCGAAATCTTATTTATTTGAAAAATTAGTGTCGACCTTTTATTTTGGAAAGAGCAGGAACTGAGGAGGAAATTATGGAGATAATTAACCAACAATTGAAGGAATCTTCGGTTACAATTTACAAAAGAATAAGGGCTTTTTCTTTTCGGTAACATACAGAGAAGAGAAGAGACAAGAGAGAGCAGATTTGCTCTACATTTACGGAGAAACAAAGTAGAACAAAGGAGAAAATATTTAGTGGTTGTCTAACACCACGTCATCAGCTTACGTGGTGTGTTAGACTGCCACTAAAAATTTGCCATTTAAGCAAAATGATCAATTAGTGGGATAAGGACAAAATTAAATATCAATCTTAACCATGGTTAGCAATTATAAGAAAAACAAAAAACAAACACAAAATACATAAGCCACAACTGCAACCCTAATCTCCATATTCTTACAAAAGCCACCACTCCAGGCCCATCCCTTTCTCCCCACAGATACACACCCGATCTTGTGAGTTCCTCAATCACGACTTCCACACGAGATTGATGGACTGTGAAACAATCTCTTCTCGGATTTCTTGCAAATCACTGGTATGGGTACGAGTTTCCACCGCCATAGCTATGGTTTATCACCATATTCTCGCTTGACAATTGCATCAACGAATTAGTGTTCGAGAAGAAGTAGTTCATGGCTAGATCTGATGTATTCCGTGATGGAACTTCCGTCAACGCCGATCAAAACAATTGGTATTCCAGAAGCAGTAGCATTCACGCCCAGTTCGCAAGTTTTGAGATCTGTTTAGGATACAAGTTTTTTTGTAGTAATCCCATGTACAATAACGATTCATCTATTTAGAATGTTTCTGTTGGAATACTCTATGTACTCTCACAGGTTGTAGCTATTTGGCGAGCCTAAATAGTGTCTAAAAAAGCGTGAGAAATGTTTTTGAGTTAGTCCAAGACCAGATTTAGTCATTTCTACCACAATTCTTTAGCTTATCTTTGTTCTTCATTTGAATGACTTTTATCATCTTGATGGACTCCCAGAGCGGTACTTGCAATGGGCTACTCTATGTTCAGGGGTTCATCCTTTTCAGGAATGGATATGGTTGACTCATCTTGCACCATTGTTTTCTCCTGGACTTGTATAAAGAAGAAGTCACAAGGCGACTATCTGATTACAAGCTTACAAGTTAAGATTCAATGAAGTGATTCCAAGGGAACAGATAATTCATGTTCAGATTACATCTTACGTAGTCCACCAATCCTAATCTACATATGTTGTGGGGAAAATGTTTCTGCAAATAACACAAGATGAAAACCAAACTGATACTAAAACAAAGTTCATCTTTCTGGGTGTTAGGATTTCAAATTCCTTCCCATTTATTAAGGCCTTCTGTTTTGTTAAAGTCGACAAGTTCAATCGAATTTGTCTCATACCTTGATTGTAGAAAATTGGTAGGCGGGAGTTTTAAACTTTTGGTAAAAATATGAAATCTTCAAGGTTTATATTCACTGGGTTGTGGTTGACCATGGTTAGATTTGCTAATTAATTGATTAGTTTCTTGATCATTTTGTCCTTATCCCACTAATTGACATTTTGCTTAAATGGCAAATATTTAGTGGTAGTCTAACACCACGTAAGCTGATGACGTAGTGTTAGACAACCACTAAATATTTTCTCAGAACAAAAACAGAGAAAGGAGAAAAGAAAGAAGGAAAGAGAGAGAGAGAGAGAAAAAAAGAAGAAGAAGGGCAAGAGAAGGCTCGGTCGAAGAGAGATATAGAGAAAGTTACAGGACAGAGGAAGAGATAGAAACAGAGAAAAGATAGGAGCAGGTATGTATGGTGTGTGCTCGTGAAAGGAAGAAGAGAAAGTGCTGCCGACAAGATTCCCGCGAATTGATTCGATATCGGGTAAGGTTTTTTTTTAGCGTTACAATTACAGTCCTCTCTTTTGGTGTGTTTAGAATTGAGTAGCCTAAAAATATGTGGGTATGGTGGTGTATTGGAGTGCCGAATACGTGCGTATCTGATATGTGAGTTCGCGATGGGGAAATTGGTGGCAGCCGGGTTTATGGGTGTTTTGTGTGAGTGAGGGGCTGCCAAAACAGCCCATGTGCAGTGTGTGTCTGTAGTATTGTGAGATGGAAATGGAATTGCCATGGATGTGTGTTGAAAAGGAAAGAAAACAAATTAAAAAACAAAAACAGATCGAGAGGGAAACCCACTGCCTCACGGCAGTTGGTGTGGGAGATATATGTGGATGTGGGTCTATGTATGATGTAGTATATACATGTGTGTATGTTATAATGTGCAAATGTTGGAATTTTGTGTATTGGAGAAGAAATAGGGGTCACGGCTGGTTGGTGGGGAAGGAAGATATCCATTAGTGTTCTTGGTTCATGGGGTAGTAGGTAGAAGAATTAGGTGATAAATTATGTTCTAAGGTGTTTGTGTGAGTTGGGGTTAAGTTTATGATTATAATTTCAAAGAGCGTTTTTGATGTGTAGCAGCTTGTGTTGAGTAAAAAAAAAGAGAAGTTTTGGTGCTTCGGCAGTAATGGAGAAGATAGGTGTGTGATTATTAGGTGTAATAGTGTGTGTGTGAGATTCGTGAATAGTACTCGTAAGCGTCGCTAAAGATTAAATCCAAGCTAGCAGCCCCTGTTGTGATTTTTAAAATCCATTTACAAACTGATTTAGGAAAAGTACAAAGAAGAGACCCCTATTATTTTTATGAGACCTACTTTGTCAAAACGTTTGGGATTTTTCTGTAGTCCCGAAAAGCGTTAAATAATTTATCAATACTGAGAAGTTTCTGATTTAATTAGGGTAACAAATCATATATTTTTTTTATCCAAAATTTTTAGGAAAACCTTGTGTTAGTAAAATGGTTAAGTGTATAAACTTTTGTAGTGTTTTGAGATGTTAGCTATTTTTACCGAAACTGGCCTCCGAACGCTCGATTCGTTTAGCGACTAAGAATTTTTCAACGGAAATTTTCCAAAACACTCTTTCAATCCAATAAATAAATAAAATAAAATAATAAATAACTTTGGTATGCTTAAAAGAGTGTTTAAAGTATTGGGAATTTTTCAGAGCGAGGGCGATCGAGGGGTATTTTGATAATTTGCCGCTCGAGAGGGATTTTTTTTTGGTAATTTTACTTACCAGAGGACTGTTTTGGTAAAATTCACCTATAATAAGAGTATTTTAAGGATCCTACTTTTAAGGAAGATAAATTTGTGAATTAGACACGAGAGATGTTTTGGATATTTCTTTGTGCGACAGGTATTTTGGAAGTTTGGCATAAATAACGAGCGGGTCGTTTTTAGAGTAGGAGTGAGTTAGTGGTAGGTTCACAATATCGTAAAAGAAATTTTATTCTGATAATATGGTTGTTCCATATAGGTCAACACTAAGGAGTTTCCGGTTAAGACTAGCATAACTTGGACCGAGGTAAGAGATTTCTTCCGAAACCCTATTTTATCAATTTGACATCATAAATATTCTTTCTAAATTGTTATTGATGCTTCCGTTAGACTCAATTATAATTGTGATGAATTTGCACTGATTGCCATTAATACACTGCTTTGAGCCTTAAGCGTTTATTCAAAATTCTATTCGATGTTCCGTATTTATTTATCGTTGTGCATCGATTTAATCATTGCATTATCGATTATTGTATTCTGCATATTGACATGAGTTAGTGTATTGAGGAGTTATAAGGATGATCTGTATCATGAGTGATATAAGGATGGTCTGTTATTGGGAGGAGATGCTAGATTCTTAAGGGTCTAGCTAGTGTTCATATGCATATGTAATCACAGTGTTATTGAGCATTGCCTTTGTGACTTTGCTAAGTGATTACCCTGCACTGCCTGTGTGGCTTTACTAAGTGTTTCCCTGCACTGCCTGTGTGGCTTTGCAAATTTACTTATGTTCAATATCATCTGCATCGCTTCAGTGTAATTGAAATTGTTGTTATTGATATTTGATTTAAGGGATTGAAGTGAATCCTCTTCCCTATTGTTTTTTTTGGAAATGAATATGATAATCATTGTATTCCCTATTCTGGAATTTTAGCGACCTTATTGAGCTCTCAAAAGCTCACTCCCTTTTTATGTTCCCTTCTGCAAATAATAACCAACAATTGATTGCATTGAGTATCGATTAAAATTGAGCGAGGGAAAGAGAATTGCCGTTTTGGTTTTGGTCATTAGAACCCCTGCGTGGGCAAAGTGTCACTATGAAAATTTTTTGAGTCAGAATTGATGTTTCAATTATGACAGTACATTTAGAGTATTTGTCTTATTCGATATTTTAGTTGCTCTGACGGATTAATGATACTATATTGGTAAAGATTAAGGGTATTATTATCTTAGTGTAAAATGATCGAGCGAGTGTTAACGTTCCGAAAATTTCGAAATGTTACAAAACAACAATCATGCTTCCAATCCTATTACTATAATGTTTTATAGCCTAGAGTGCTTTAGCGATTTTTTTAACCACTCAATATTACCTATTATTGACAAGTGATAAATCATTTGGTCTTTTAATCCCTTGCTGATACGGTGGTAAATGTAATGAATGGTTATAGAAAGATGAAAATATAAAATCAATTTAATTCGTTATCTTCTTTTTCTGGTAACATTAGAAGTAGACCTGGCAAACGGGTATACCCGTCGGGGTACGGGTAAAACCCGGTCGGGTCCGGATAAAAACGGGTCGGGTAATTTTTACCCGGGTTTTTACGGGTAGAGTTTTTCAGGATCCGTACCCTACCCTTGCGGGTAGGGTATTACCCGCGGGTATAATACTAATTTCTGATTAATTATGATTTTAATACTTTGCCCTATTTTAACAGCCAAATTCATTCCTGATTCATAACACAGTCTCAAACATACATATATTTATTGATCTACCTAATGAAATAAATTAAATAATTAACAAATATTGCAAATTACAAAGAACTAATAAAATCACTCAACAGGGGTTGAAACTTTAAAGAAGTAGAAGGTGTTTTAAGGCCGGCGGTAGATCTGGAGTTGAAGTGGCCGACGGTAGATCTGGAGTTGAAGTGGCCGGCCGTAGATCTGGAGTGGAAGTGGTCGCCGTTGACGGTGTCGGTGGTAGTAGATCTACGGAGTTGCACTGACGGCGTGGTAGTGGTCATGCGGATCTGGGATCTGGGATCTGGGATCTGGTGGCGACGGAGGACTGTCGGTGGACTGGTGGCGACCGAGGACTGTCGGTGGACTGGTGGCGACCGAGGACTGTCGATGGCCTGTTGGCGACCGAGTCATGTGGGTTTGGCGTGGAGAAGACGGTCTGTGAGAGAGAGAGAGAGAGCGGCGGTGGGACGACTGGACGAGAAAAGATTAAGGGAGAATGAAGGCAAGAAACCCTAAAAGCCTTTATATAGCACACAAGCCGGGTAAATCCGGGTAACCCGAAAACCGACCCAACCCGACCCGAAAATAACGGGTCGGTTCGGGTACGGGTCTGATTTCGGCGGGTATTGAATACTAGTACCCGTACCCGGTATTTTGGACCGGGTACGGTTCGAGTAACGAGTACGGATATTATTTTGCCAGGTCTAATTAGAAGTGGTATAGATTTTTTTATTATATTGTAAAGTTAATTTATGATTGCAAACACATAGAACCGTCCATTTATGTAGTATCCTTTAACAATTATCTAAATGGGTAATGGTAGTATACATAAAGATAAATAAAAAATGAAATTATAATAACTTACTCCAGTCAAAAGCAGAATGTGTTATTTTCTTCAGTAAAGGCAGAATGTGCTTAACAAGTGTTCATCAAACATATTTTGGGATGTCTATATAAATAAAATGATGGACATCTCTGTTAACCTTTCTTTTTAAGATTTTAATTTTAGAGAAGTGTTAGTTGGAAGGTCACGTCAATACTTAATCAATAAGTAACATGAAAGGAGTAATTTTTAATAATGCAAAGCATAATTTTCAATCTTAGCCACAGACTAAACAACAATAATGATTCCAATCCCAATCCCATTACTATAATGTTTTATAGCCTAGAGTGCTTTAGCGATTTTTTTTAACCACTCAATATTACCTATTATTGACAAGTGATAGATCATTTGGTCTTTTAACCCCTTGCTGATATGGTAGTAAATGTAATGAATGGTTAAGAAAGATGAAAATATGAAATCAATTTAATTCGTTATCTTCTCTTTCTGGTAACATTAGAAGTGGTATATAATTTTTTTTATTATATTGTAAAGTTAATTTATGATTGCAAACACATAGAAACGTCCATTTATGTAGTATCCAGTTAACAATTATCTAAACGGGTCATGATAGTATACATAAAGATAAATAAAAAATGAAATTATAATAACTTACTCCAGTCAAAAGCAGAATGTGTTATTTTCTTCAGCAAAGGCAGAATGTGCTTGACAAGTGTTCATCAAACATATTTTGGGATGTCTATATAAAGAAAATGATGGACATCTCTGTTAACCTTTCTTTTTAAGATTTTAATTTTAGAGAAGCGTTAGTTGGAAGGTCGCGTCAATACTTAATCAATAAGTAACATGAAAGGAGTGATTTTTAGATTTTATTAAGGCATAATATTCCAAAGCATAATTTTCAATCTTAGCCACAGGCTTTACTAAATAGAAAGCTGGTGAGAGTGCTCCATAAGAATCAAAAGTCCACGCAATCGTAAGTCTTAAAGCCAAATATAGGAAGCTAAAGGAAAAGATTAATCATGTCTAGTTTCAATTTTTTTTTCTTTTTTTCTTTTTTGAACTATATTATCAACTTTTCATTGCCTATGTAGAAGGCTGAACTAATTATTCATAAAACAGCATAAGAATAAAATTTATTTATCTTTAGAGAACAGTCATTTGAGAAAAGTTAATTGATCTACTTATGTCTTAAAATGTTATCATCGAGGTCTCGCATGTCCTAATCTATATATAAAGCATTAAGTTATGGATGTCAATGGACATACGCATATTTATTACTTATAAATTTTATAAAAAATGAGAGAAATATTGATGTATTAATTACAACATTTAAGAGTAATGGAAAAATAAATTTGTTAGGAGAACTTACATTCAAAGTATGTTAATTATATTTTGAATGGCAATGGAGTAATTTTACATTATAAGAAGGGTATTGTGATCTAAAAATGATTTTAAATGATCCATACTTTTATATATATTAGTATAGAGTACGTGTGTCGTACGTGGATATAGTCGAGAGTAATGTTTGAGGTAATATTATTATTTTTTATAATCAAAATAGGTAATTTAATTATGTTCTTATTTTTTTTGTGACTTGTTTTAGAAAAAATGTATATATGATGTTCGCAATTGTAATCCGTTCAATGTTTGAAAATATTCTTCGTAGGTTTCTAGATTGAAAAAATGTTCGATGGTACTGCTGAAAATAAAAGCAAATTAAGAAATTAAAAGAATAAATCTATGTCTTTATTTTTGTAATCTGTTAAATTGGTTTATGATTAAAATTTGTAATTTTCAAGACCAGGTAAATTGCATTTCATCAATAAAAAAATGCAAAATACCCGATCTTTAACTGTAATAACCAAACATATTTTTAATTCAAATTGACACCATATTTAAGTTTTCTCTTTCTTATGCATATTTAACCCTTTTTCGTTTTTCCAAATTATTTTGTTTCTTAATTGATTTTTAACGTATTTCAGTTTCTTTATTTTTTTAAAATTTTCAATTGGTTAATTATTTGCTAACCTACAAATGCAAGGGGAAAAAATCACAGTTCTCATTAACCAGTTCAATATCTAATGTTGATTTCGTTTTAACCAAATTAAAAGAGAATAATAAATGAATTTCTTTGTTCAGATTTCTTTCTCATCATAGTTTTTGTTTTCCAATGTGTAGAACAAATTCATTACCCAATATAAAATCAATTTTATAAAAAATGAGGGAAATATTTATGTATTAATTGTAGCATTTAAGAGTAATGGAAAAATCAAATTGTTAGAAAAACTTAGATTCAAAGTATTTTAATTATATTTTGAATGGCAATGGAGTAATTTTACATTATAAGAAGGGTATTGTGATCTAAAAATGATTTTCGATGATCCATACTTTTGTATATACTACTAGGGAGCACGTGCGTTGCATGTGAATGCGATCGAGAATAATTTTTGAGGTAATATTATTAGCTTTTATGGATCAAATAATATAATTTAATTATGTTTTTATTTCTTTTGTGACTTGTTCTAGAATAAATGTTTATTTGATGTTTGCAATCGTTATCAATGTTTGAAAATCTTCTTTGTAGGCTTTTGGATTGAAGACATATTTGATGTTGCTACTGAAAAGAAAAGTAAAAGGATCAATCTACGTCTTTGTTTTTGTAATCTGTTAGATTGGTTTATGATATACAGTTAAGATTTATAAATTTTATCATTTTATCGTAGTTTGGTTTGGTTTTGTGAGCCTTTTTTATTTTTCCCCCTATTCATCACGAGAAGACAAAAATAAAGATTTTTTTATTTTAAGAAAAAGAATTTCATTGAATAATAAACAAGAAGGAAGAACTCAAAGCCTTAGATAGACATTGAGGGAGGAGGCCAGTTCTTTTTCTCTTTAAACACCAAAAGAGGGAAATGAGATTTTTAGCGAATAATCAATGAGAAGCTGTTTGAAACATTATATATGTCCAAACCAAAAACTAACACTCACAATATAGACAACTACTATGCATGTGTATATAAATCAATTATACATAAAACAACATGTTGGAATGTTATGATTAATGTACTTTTTTTCAATAATAAGATGCAATGAATGTGCATAAAATCAATAATCTTGTGTTATGACTTATGAGAGTCACTCATGATTGCGGCATTGGAGGAGGAGGTCAGTTCCTTTTCTCTTTAAACACCGAAAGACGGAAATGGAGGTTTTTAGCGAATAATTGATGAGAAGCTGTTTGAAACATTATATATGTCCAAAACACAAACTAACACTCACAATATAGACAACTACTATGCATGTGTATACAAATCGATATTATACATAAAACATGTATATTGGAATGTTATGATTAATGTATGTTTCGAGTTGTGTATATCCATTGATTGTGAGTCTATGATTGTGTAGGCTATGGTATTTCTCGTGCATAAGAATGGCCTATTTAGTTGATGTTGTTATATTTTGTTGTTGGTTTGCCACTCCTTGGTGTCTTTCCTTGCTAGGTGGTTGAGCTCACCCTACCTTCCTCCGCATATGTTAACAAAGAGCTATTTGTTTGCAACACTGATTTAGGAATTCAAGTCATGGCTTTGTTTTGCTAGATATCATTGTTAAGTTGATATCGAAGAACTAAATTTAGTTACGACGCTCTACCTTTAGTATGCTACCCAATGCTGATTGCTATGAATGGATCGGACAGTTTGTGATGTGGTCGGGCACGAGATTCGGTGCCTCACGAAATATGCACCCGAGATTCTTGACACTTTATGTTAATGTCCAATTTATGTACTTGGAATTGTTTGGTATCATCTATACCTTCTAAATTTTTAATCATATTTTCTTGAATTCTCACAAATTTTAACCGATCAAACCTAATCCAGAAAATTCGTTGGACCTTTGACTGAAAATTTGATGGACTTTAAAATATATTGGGCCTTTGTTTTAAGCACTTGAGGACTGTTATTGTTGGGCTCAAAGATGCATTGGACTTCCAAGAAACTGGGCCTGGCTTATCTATAAAATGGATTCAGTACCATATCTTGTTACAAACTGATTTGACCCGGATCTAGATTGAACCTATATGGAGTATGACCTGAACCTGGACTTGTGGATGGCCCATCACTACCCGAACCATATTTGACCCATTGGGCCGTTTGACACATAAAAAAAGTCATTGTATATTCTTTCAATCTCTAAACTTGCCCCCCGAGAAACGGGCCAAAGCCCATACCCGATTCTAATTCCATTAAGGTTCCAATGTCTCTTTTATCCGAAGGAGACCTCCAGGTACGCAATACATAAAAATAGTTCTGCTTTCTTGCTTTTTTAGAGTTTTACTCCTGTAGCAGCTGCACTCTGACTTAATCATCAAAGAATTTTCCGATTATTATTTTCATCTTTTGCAAGCTTTGATACTTAATCGTGGTTCCCGTTCTATTTTTAAGCAGCACCAAAATCGACAAGTGGAAGATACCTTTTTGCTCTAATCCTAATTGTAGCAACTTCCTAGAAATTGCTATCTTCACCGGCAAAACTGTCTCTAAACTAAAAAAAAGTTCCCTTCAACGCGATTGTGAAAAAGTTTATTAGGAAAGTCATGCTTGGAATATAATTTGTGCATTTCAAACAAACTCATAGTTCGCGCCTAATGTTTTGTGTCGAGTTAAATAAATTCTTTTTAAAAAGAAGACTTGTGTATATATAAAGGAATATTCACCCAAATAACGGGAAAATCCGATTTTGAAAAGAAAATAAGGCAAGAATGATGATGACTGTAAAGGCGCATATGACATGTAGGATTATTTAGTCGGATAGGATAGTATATGGCGGGATAAACTCAGATCATATATCATGTCAGATTAAGGTAGGATAAGAGATAAATCTTGTCTTGCATTCGGACCAAACTCAGATTACAGGTTAGACAAGTGATAGAATTCCTTTGCTGCCTTCACCATCGGCATCAACCATCGTTCTAAACCCACTATCACCTTAAACCCACCACCACAGCAGTGAACCTTAAACACACCACCATCTCAGCATACCCACTACGACCGCAATAAATATCATCTAGACACGCAACCACCTATTGAACCCACCATCAACACCATAGACACACCAACCATTCTAGAATTTAAACAACATCACTGTCACTAACGTCCATCAACCACAAGTCGCACTTACCACCAATCGCCGCAGAAATTACCGATTGTCCCATCCACCGCATCCAATCGCCGGTTTCCTCAACCGCCATGAATCCCTAATTTTACAATTACTGGCCTGCGATGGTCAGAAAGCAAGTCATCAACATCGGTGAGTGTTGTGCATGCAGTGGGTACTATGGTGCTCTCCTTGGTCCTCTTCTCGTTGGCCCATCCACTTCTGATCCAAGGTGGTTGGAATGAATATAAGAGCGCCCCCTCCTCTTTCGGCATAGAGTTATCCCACGTAGGTGGGATAAAACCAGGCCGCTAGATATCTCATCCGCCCATATATATGTGGCCAAATCCTTGATAGGATTATTTTTATCCTACTCGGAGCCCTTTTCGGTGCGCCAAAAACAGACTAGAGAGAATGGCATTGGTCCATTAGTGTATATCACAATACTAAAAGATGTTGGCCTCTTATTGAACTATGATTTTCTAAAAATTAGCAAGTACAAAAAGCACAATCCTTACGTATTCCTATAGTTCGAGAATGATGCCATCTTCAAAGTTATGGAGCACCAATCTTCTGTCTTTAGCAAATCTTGATAAGAAAAACAGATACGTAAAATAATATAAATAAGTTTTCCTATGTACGACGGTCATTTATGAAATTGTTCATTCAATTTTTTTTTCAATACAAAAAGAGCTCTAAAGTAAATTTCATGTTAGCGTTTCTTTTTCCAACTCTTTTCCACTCTTCATCTTCTCCACGACTCTCTAACAGCTGTAGTGCGGTTCATTCTTTCTTCATGGATCCTGGCAACAGGAACACTGCCCCCTTTCCACCACACCCGTTCATGCACATTGTCCTCCTACCCCTATGGTTTATTTGATGCCTCTCCTTCATTTATATAATCCTGCCAAATGATTTGATTCTAGCGGCCTAGAAGTTGTTTCTTCATGGGAGTTACCGTTTGGTGGGTTATTTCCACCATGACTTGCTATGGTGATCTCCATGTTGTGGCCTCGTGTTGCCAGCTTCTCAAAGGTACATGGCTTATTACCTTGAAGAATGTACAACAATGCATTCCTTGCATACACATTTCCACAGCAGAGGCTTCATATATTCTTTCTTTACAATCTAAGCTCAAGGCTCGCCACTTGTTGATTTAATCTACTACATGCTCTTCTTTTCTTTGCTTGGTGTTCGTAAGTTCCATCATGCTCTCACAGAACGTCGGGTGCTGTAGAAATAATTCTGGAACTCACGCTCCATTCTTCCCAACAATCTATCGACTCGGGCTTCGAGTCCGTATACCAATCGAAGGCTTTCCTTTTGAGAGATCGGACGAACTACTTCATGAGGAGGTCCCCTTCTGTTCTAGCATCATTGCAAGTCTCGATGAAATGGGCGACGTGCTGCCTTGGGTTGCCCTTCTAATCAAACTGTTGAAACTTAGTCGGTTGATACCGGACTGTCATCTTCATGTTGTCGATTCGCTTTGTATAGGGCTTCGAGTACATGTGAAGATGAATTGTCTGGTGTGATCTCATAGTTCTTGCTTGGTCATGTGAAGATGCGTTGTTAGGTGCTCCATTAAAGTTTCTCATTGAGGCCGAACCTAAACCTGGGCTCGAGACATAGTTGTCCATACACTGCTAAGCAGAGGCGGAGGCAGCCGGGGGCACAGGAGGGCACGTGCCCACCTGCTGCCTTCGAGTTCTCTGTCATGTACAGTACACCAACAATGGTGCCTCTGCTGCCAACATGGATGAAGATAAAGTCCTCTTCATTGACCACCTCCACCACCCATTGCATCAACATCATTCACCTTCATTTTTAGGTTAGGCGGTAACAACTTTTGGGGAGGAAACATGTTAGGGAGGGTGAAAGAAGAAGATAAGGTAGCAGTAGTAGATGGGTGATGTGAAGATGATCTACTGGGATGTTACGGTGCTGATGTAATTGAAAGTGATATTGGATATGGTGGTAGATGGTGATGTCAACAGAAGGGGAGATAGAGAGAAGATAGGAGATGGCTTTTCTGGATGGATTTAAAGGCCGAAACATTTCAGCCATTGATCATGTTAAGGGTCTGACAGTGCAAAAATAGAGTTGCATATGTTTTAATAGTACCACTAACATAGGTTATTCAAGAAAAATGCGACGTTAAATATACAATACGTTTACAAAATCGCACTTAAATTAGAGCCGCACAAAAATAAAACACCTCAAAATTAAAGAGTGACACTCAAATAAACATCCCAAATAAATGCCCCCTTTATATAATATTTTATTGAAAGTAGGATATAGTACCTCTACTGTAATACAAAAATGTAACTAAATGTCATTTAGTAATCTTTTGCGATAAAAGTTTAACAATAGCGACAAAATTCGTTTAATGACAATCTTTTGCCACTGAAACTCTTACAACATAGATGTTGTACAACGTAGGATCCTCATCCAATTGTTATAGTGACCTAACTCCAATCTTCATCTCTATAGTCATCTCTTTTATCTCAAATTTGTATCATTTATATTTTCCTTTGCTTTCTTTGTTTTTTTCATACTTACAGACCATGTGTTCCATGACATGTGCGTCACATAATTTAAAGAGTCTATTCTAGTCTAGTAAAGTGCATGTTATATTTAATGTGGAATCAAATTGGATTAAAAATATATGGATTACGCTTAGATTTACTACGGGCTAGAAGTGAGTGTCGAAATTGGCTACCTATAAAATTTAGGTAATTTCTCTTGTGCCTGCTCGTTCGAGTTACCTGTTTATTGGGTTCAATACATTTTTCACGATACTTTGGCTTATGACTAATTTTTTATATTTTGATCAATTAGGTGTCCACCTCATGCACAATTTCTAGCTCCGCCACTGCTGCTAAGGGATGTATGGATTCTCGAGAAGCGAGGAGCTCTGGTGGTCCCTCTCGCGTCTTGTGCAAAGCTTTTATTTAATACGGCCAACTGCTCGCGATCTTGGTACTAGTCCATAACGATCAAAGTCGAATCGTGAGCCTATTAGTGAAGCAAATTCAATGAAGCAACAACTCGTACCATAGAGAAGCGGCCATAAACTTGAGAGCCTTGACCAATTATTGCTGGACTAAGATTGTCATCGAGAACCTTAATTTTGATCTCCAACGATCTTGTTCATGCATCAGACAAACTTTTATTCTGTTTGGAGTCCAAATGCAACTCTGATTGTGATTTTACTGCTATGCTGCTTTTGATTTTTGACCACCTTTGAAGTGCTAGCTCCGGCTCCACTTGGTGAGACACCTTAAAGAGACCACCAACCATCCAGCTTTAATGTAGTCTTATTCTGTTCCCACGTCCACTGAAACCCACTGAAACTCTACCTTGAAAAAGGTTAAAAAAAATTCTATTGTGGTTGGTCCATCTCTATTACCTCCGGTAACCCATTGTGACACACATCAAATATTAGGGCCATGAGGGCTTTGCCATTAGCTCATTAAAGTAAAGTTGTTTCCTAATGAATAAGGCCCCCCATGTTTGTACTTCTAAATTCTGAATTACAAATCCAAGAGATTTGCCCCTTATTTATCTTTCAGTGGCTGCTACAAGCTACTTCTTCATAACTAAATTTTAGAACGATATTAATGAATTGTTTATGACCTAAAGTCAAACCTTAGTTCTGCAATGGTTAACAGTGATCTTCGTCAATTCATATCGTTCATTTGTCAGCCATTTTAATTAACGAAAAACTAGATTCACTATTTAATTAAGTAAGAAGTCAACTGCATAACGTGTCAATTTACTCCGCCACAAGCAAATCTTTAATAGAGTATATCAACTCGGACCTGGCCTAGCCTGGCCAATGCAACCTGATTACCCAAATTAATTAACATGAACATGATGGTACTTTTCAGCACCCTCAGCAACTTAGGACTAGAGAAAAATACTAACATGTTGCTTTCCACGACTTCATTTATCCATTAAGAAAATTCCTGGAAAACATCTGACCTTTATTAAAATTACACATTACTTGTCAGAATTCCCGTGTTTGGCAGGTTGACTCTCCTGAAAGAGAGTGGTACCCTATATAAAAGTGTCAAGGAGATTTACTAATCTGGAAACAATAGTTTTTATTTTGGAAGATAGATTTACTGTAACTCGTTACAGTATAAGCGGCAAATACTGTTTTAAGTTAAAGAGTACGTAGCATTCGACTCATATATACATTCTCCATCTATTTGCGATATTTTTTTTCTAACAAGATTCACTTGTTTTAATCACTTGTACTTCGTTAAACTAAAAGAGACCGGGAATAAAAATATATATGTCCCAATAGACAAATTGTCCGTTGTGCACTGCAAAATACGGAGTAACTAGTATGCCCTTAGTTGTAGTAGGTGATAGATAAAAGGGCATCTAAGTCATTAACCTTGCCCTTTACGAGGGACTTTGTTTCAGTTGTAGATTACCTGTAAGATCACTCGCCACCTCTGAGGATGAGAAAGAAGTACTTGTCAGCAACAAGGAAAGGAGTGAATTGAGATAGAAATGAGGCCCTTAATACGAATTTCCATGAAGAAATTACTTGTGGGTTCAATGTGTGTGTGAAATTTGGGTGCGAAAGGGAACCATGTGTCGAACAATGGTACATCTGATGCTTGGTTATGCCAGAAATGATGGAGGTGGTAGGTGTTGAGCTGTGTTGAACTCGTTGGCGAGGGAGATGGCGGCACCGTGTCGTGTGCACGAATAACAAATCGTCTGCGTAACACACAGACACAGATTTGCTTTATCCAAAAGACGTACTCTTTATAATGAAGGTAAAATGATTAAGCAGACCATCAAAGACAACCTAAGAGCAACATTAGAAAGAAACCAGATATATACAAAGCTCAGAAACAATCTGAGTGTAACACAACGGCATATATGAAGAGAAAGCACAATGTTAGCCAACAACACCAGACACTTGTAAGAAAACAATCCACGGTAGAATGAGGAGAGCCTGACACAGCACCATATCTACGACTAGATGAATGATAATATTGACATAGGCATTAATGCAGAAAAGACCCATAAGCACTCTGGCGGACAGTTTGAGTAGGCACCAAGCACACCCAGAAAGCAAGCTCTGATGAAGTGTACATAAATACGGTTGTTGTTGCTTCAATTCTGAAGCAACTTCCAACCGTAACAATCTGGTGTTCATTTAGGATATTGAAGTACTCGAGAAACGGTAAGCTGCGAAACAAACGCAACGATCATCCCATGTGTCATGAATGAGGTGAGCCTTTGCACCATTTTCAGCAGCTCCAAGTGCTACGAGCAAAGGGTAAAAATGGCTTGGTTCAGGATGTGCCATCTTTACATGGGGTGCTTTCTCAAAGTGGATGACTTCATCAAACCTGTGTAAGCCAAAATCAGACTTTTGTGATTACAGCCTATCATTATCGTAATAGCAGTGACTTCTGTTACATGAATTAGAGCGGGCCACATACATAACTTTAATGTTTCGTTGAATTCACATCTTTTGTCGCTAAAGTTAAAACTTTTGAACCCTCTGATTATGATGTCTGAGAATCTAATGGAGGGTTATGGCCTCTCCAATAAATCATTACGCCGCTTTTTTTTTACAGTGCAACTAGAAATAATGAGCGTCTATTTTCACACCATGTTATGCTTGTGCACAACCTTATTAGTCACATATCAGAGACAATTCACTGTAGTTTTTTCTGACAAATGAGGTGCGAAACAAGTGCGGGTACGTACTTGCATAAGAATGTGCGAGGGTTGATCGAACCGAGTCCTATCTTTTCCCTTAATAAGATAATAACCTTGTGTTAAGTATTGATTAGCATTTGATTTATGGTGGTGTTGCATTCTAAAAACTAATTAGTGAGCGATGTTACTCCTTCCATATTTGATTTCTTACATATATATCGCTGCTAAATAAAGTTGAACATAATGATTTAGGCATCTAAGAACTGTTGGTTTCCAGTTTCCAAAATGCTCAACTCCGAGCGCCGAGACCCCACATTTTGTATTGAATGTTACGTTAACGTAAACTGGAGGTTTGAGCTTCCGTTACAATCCCACGTTAAACTTGTCAACAAATGAAGGAAATCTTTTGGGAAGATTACTGATACATGCAATACCTAAGAAGAAGATAATAATATATAAAACTTTAAGATCTATCATTATAACATCTATATAGAAAAATGTCATTAAATACACTCTAACGATAAAAAAATTGTCACAATAAATTTTAATAACAGTGATAAATGACAGAGATATGATGTGAACCACTTAATCGTAGTTGTCCATTACCAAAAATACAAGATTAAACATAACCTCTTCTTCATAAGTTTTAGTGGGTCTGATTTGAGAAGTTAATCAGGTCAACGGAATTAATTGATTGAATATGGTGTCAGGCAAACTAGTACATACTATATATTCTGCTAATAGTTCACCACAGGTAGAAACGATAGATTCTCTCAAACCATAAGTCTCGACCAGTTATACGTGTTAGATATTTTGTCAAATTATCATCTGTCCTTATTCGTCAACCACAATTTTGTTTTAACTTATCGATCCTAAATGCTCGATATCAACGTCACGAACTACATTATATTAAATTCAAGTACCACTACAAGAAAAATGGCCTATGTCAGCGGCCAAATAATGTGAGTCGTGGGATACAAAAAATGTGCGTGCATTTCAGAGAGCGGGGGAGAGAACCTAAGAGGCGATTCTGGGAAGATACAAAAGTGAGTCGTGGGATAGTAGAAAGAAATCATAAAAAAAAAAAGGCTACTGCAGCGGTACAGCCGCTGCCTAAACGTCTTTCAGCCGCTTGTATTTGGTTGCAATTGGCGCTGAGTATTCGCGGGCCTTTTTGGGCGTAAAGTTTTCAGCCGCGCTTAAATTTCAAGCAAAATTTTATGAGCTATGGCAGCGGGACATGACAACCGCTGCCGTATATGGTAAATACAAGCGGTTTTTACGACCATTGCCGTAGAGCGCTGCTACAGGGCATTTTTCTTATAGTGTACCATGCAACTTTTGAGTGGAATTCTGTGCTAATAATAACAGCAAAAAACATACGAAAATAATTTTTTGTCAGTTGTTTCCATATTTGAAATCTTCCTGATAGTTGTATTCTGTGGCCATAAGAGCAAAAAATTATTTGTTTCCAGTTGTTTTCACATAGAATTTGTGTGAATACCTTCCATCCAAAAGTGATTCCTTTAGCCAAGTACCAAATTCCAAAGCCCACGAGAAAACTGGCCCTTCATCTTCGGAAATTGCTGCAACATTGTTTACCGCTGCACCGGACCCAATAATCATAACCCCTTCCGACCTCAGAGGTGCTAAGGCTTGCCCTATGTTGTAGTGGTGACGTCCGTCCATGTCTTCCTGCACAGAGAGTTCGCAAACTGGGATGCCTGCATCTGGGTACATAAGCCTCAGTGGGAACCAAGCTGCATGGTCGAGCCCGCGGGTCCGGTCTTCGTGAACCGTTTCGAATCCGGACGTTGACAACAGTTCCTTCACCCGCATTGCCACTTGTGGTGCACCTGGTGCAGGGTACTTGAGCTAGCAGTACAGTTTATAGTCCAAGTTAGATGAAGAAATTTGGGTGATGTTGCAAACTATTACGATGAATTAAAGTGCAAAGATTGTAGAGTTTCAGCGAACAAGAAAACAAACGAGATTGAAAACCAAGCGTAAACAGTAATAGCGGAAAAGTGTTGAACACAAAGATGTTACGTGCTCTTGCTTAAAGTGTTGAACAATGAAAATGGGTCGGCCTAAATTATTATTCATCTCATGAGTTAGTACGTTGAGAATATTTAAAATATGTTAGGATCATAATAACTAACATTTTTGAATGTAAGTCCTGTGATTTGCCTCTTCACCCGTCAAGCTTCTTAATTGATGTTTTTACATGACATTGGCAATAATGTAATTAACCACCTAATAATATATGTAATTAGTGACCACAATTGATTTTAAGTCGGATCCTTTCATAACGAAAACACACGCCTAAGATCATTGAGGACTAGTTTAGAGATCTACTATACCAGAAATTACGACTCACTTACCACACCTTGGAAAGTGGCTTCTCATTAGTTAAACTTGAAAAAGCTCACCAAAAATACAGTGTATCAACTCTAGTTGAAAGACGTTCAGACCTAAGTAACACATGGATACTGATGCAAGAGTGGGAGAATACTCCAGGGCATGTTTGTATAATTGTTCTCTAGAGTTGATATTTCTTATGTCCTTGAATTTATGAGTAAATTACACCCGACGAAACAGTTTTACAATAATATCACCTTTGTCCTTTAACCAGACAAAATGGATGCAACGTTAAAACTTTATGCAAAAGGACGTGATTGCCATCCTCTTCCCTTCTTTTTCCTTCCCTTCTTTCATTCTCAGATAACCACCAGCTTCTCTCCCTACCACCTACAACTCCAACCAATAACCATCACCACCACTAAGCCACCGTCTTAACACCACCAACCATAATTACCCCAACCCCACCAAAAACAACCACTGCACCATCCCAGCTTTTCTACGTACCACTACACCACCATGGCACCTCCACTACTACCGTACTTTACAAATTAGCTAATCTGCCCCCCAACACCATCAACCACCATGGCACCACCACCACCAATCTTTGCACACACGACATACACACACTTGCAAACACATATTTGTAGCTGCACATCGATCCATACACACACACACACACACGCACATAGCCGTCATTGTTGACATGAACGATACCAAGGCAATCTGCCATCACCGCCCTTCCGCTCCACCATACTTGAAGCAATCCCATCACACATTTTTCTAATTGATTGGTGGGTTGATGGAGGTCAATTTGCATGTGTGAGTGTGGGGGTGGAAGGGTGGGTGATCTAGCAGTGGAGGTGGTGGCAGGGTGTCAACATTGGGGGTCTGTTAGGGAGACATTAGTGTCAAGTCCCACATCGATAATATATGGGGTTTGAAATTGGTTCTTATACCTGGTGGGCTCCTCCTACTCCTGAGCATGCTTTTGGGTTGAACACCAGGTTTAACATGGTATCAGAGTTAGGCACATGCCGCCCCATTCGATCCAACGGGACCACCTCTTATTCAAGAGGAGCACCTCTTATTCCCACGCTACGCGTGACGGCGGGTGTCAAGTCCCACATCAACAATACACGGGGTTTGGAATTGATTCTTATACCTGGTGGGCTCCTCCCACTCCTGAGCTTGCTTTTGAGTTAGACACCAGGTTCAACAATTAGGAAGAGGAGGAGAAGAGAGAGAAGGAAGAAAGAAAGAAAGAGAGGAGAAATAAATACCGGAAGAGAGATATAGGGGCATCGTATTCGGTGCCAAAAATACGAATTATGGGTAATATTGAG
The DNA here is from genome assembly GCA_033065855.1 of Escallonia rubra. Lineage (NCBI taxonomy): Eukaryota > Viridiplantae > Streptophyta > Magnoliopsida > Escalloniales > Escalloniaceae > Escallonia > Escallonia rubra. The sequence continues at coordinate 29,454 of JAVXUO010000558.1, forward strand.
AATTACGAAAAACGAAATTGCCACTTCCGTCAAAACCATTAGTTGGGATCATCGGAATCCTAACGTTGACTACGGGTGTTCATGTCGTGAAAACTGTGTCTCTTTGATTATAAGTTATCCCTAAACTCCAGTACATAGCTGGTATCGTCCCTTAATTCTCTAAAATTGAGAGTTATTGCTTCATATAAAAACCCTGGGCTGGAATACGGTCGAATAAGGAGATAACTGCATGCATTCAAGACTTACTTGGATTTAGAGAAAAGCACAACAAAAAGGTTTGATACATGCAAAGATGGTTTCGAACCTTGTAGAAGTATGGTGAGAAATCATCAAAATCGTAGATGGTGTCGTTGTGATCGACAACGTTAACTGTGGGATGAGAGGTCACCCAGTGTGCAGAAACTATGAGAATCGCCTTGGGCTTGCAAGCCTGTACACGCTCCTTCCATGTCTTGAAGAACTCCCATGATGGTGTTTCCTCCTCTGCATGTCGCTTTAATGCATGTTGGAAGAAAAAAGTATCCATCATTTCCATTTTGACAGAGATGCTACTGCGCATGCATGAACCCAGAAAGAGTACGTGGCTTGCAAAGAAAGGAGAGGGAATGGAAATCAATGAGTGAGAGGACTTCCTTATGAACATATATATATATACACACACACACATGAATATACACATAGTTATACATATATATAAGTATAATACTACCAAACCCAAGGGTGGCAAAATACAAAAAAATCAAACAAACGAATATATAAATCTTACGTACCACCCTCTTGTAACTTACAGGCATAGTGTTACTATTCTTGTAATTGTCGCTATCAGGAGTAGTACTAAAGAATTTTGGCGGTTCACCATAGCTCTCTCTCCTTCAAGGATTGGTGTAAAGACAATGTGTCAAACTCAAATCAAAACAACATTCCTGGAATTCTTTCGAATACTTTCTTTGCTATCCTCATGGCAACCATCTGGAAGCATCGAAATCAGTTTGTCCTGTTCATCCATCCTTTCCCCATGAGAGACCAAGTTATCAAAGAAGCTATATCCCAAACAAGGGAGGAAAATCACCATAACATCATTCTGGAAGTGGACAACACTAGCATTGTACACATTTTATTACATCCCATGACCCCTCTTCCCCCTAATATCGATACTTTGGCGATGGATTGCAGGGCACTCCTTGATCGACCATGGCAGGTAACAGTCAATCATATATATAAGGAAGCCAACTTTGTGCGGACGAATTGGCAAAACAGGCGGGCACTTGGCAATATGGATACCATCGATCGGTGGAATCATGAGCCGAGTTTTTTTGTCTAACCACCTATATTTTGACATATGTGGGAGAGTCACCCCACGCTGTGTGACTCAAAACTAGTTCTTTTAATAAATTTCCTCTGGTTTTCCCAAAAAAAAAAAAAAAAAGAATTTTGGCGGTAAAAGGATTGTAAATAATTTTGTAGTTTCCCATATCATCCATACCTTCTCCTTTTGTAAATGGATGACAAAGGAACTGGTTTTGTACGTTTAGCTGGATGTTTTAATATTTTTCTGTGATTCGACCCAAAAAAAAAAAAATTGCACTTTGCGAAGGTTTTAATTAAGACATTTAAAAATGTACTAATACACATCTGAAATCTTATGAGTTTGGAAAGTGTACATTATCCCAAGTGCATGTCAAGGAAATAGAAAGTATTATCTCTTGGGGACGGAAACCGTAGACATGAATTTTGAAAGACTACACGCTATCCGAGCTGTGTCATACATAACATAACATGGGTCATGGAGTAAAATAAACCATCTCATTTCTTTCTTTCTTTCTTTCTGCATCTCGAGGCACCCTCTCTTGGCGCCATCGTGGATGTCGGCAATCAACTAGGGATAGTACGAGGTAGAAGATTCGAGTAAACATCTCTTCTTTCACCGTTATTATTATTTTTTTCGTCTCACATAATTAATTTAATTAATTTTTTCTTCACGCATATTAAAATTTTAAGTGATATATTGTGTATTTTTCATCTACCTTTTAAAAAGAGGAGAGAAAGAAAGTGGGTCATAAGAGAAAAAATGAGTTCGTAGAGTCTCAAATGTGGAGAGGAGAACTGAATAAAAAAGTATAAGAAAGTGGGTCATGAGAGAGAAAAATAAGTTGGTGGAGAGTTAACCGTGGATAGAAGAATTAAATAAAAAAGTATAAAAATAATAAATATGTAAAAGTACCTACATAATCTTTCTTTATTTAGAAATAAGCTATTTTTATGGAACGACCCAAAAAAGAAAGTTTATCAAATTATGTGGAACGGAGGGAGCAGTAGGTAAATGTTTCATGATTGAATATGCATATGGATAATTTTTGGCTATTATTCGGATAATAATTTTGAATTTTAAGAAGATACCTACAAATTCGTATAATGAAAAAAAAAATATCGTTAAACATAATTACTGAAGTTGTACATGTTTAGCATCACTAAATATATCAAACTAGCTAAAAGTAATCGTCGGTCTTTGATTGTCGCTATGTATATAGGCATATTTTTACAACCACAATAGACAAATTGCGGACAAAGTGGGCGAGAAAATTCTAATAATTTGGCAAGGAAGTTACTTGCTTATGGGGTAAAATTAATCCTTTTTCCCGTACATACGATAAAATAAAAAAACATCTAGATCTCTCTGTAATTAGGCATCACAGATCATATTCGTCCGAACCTGCAAGGCATCACAGCTGTGATGCCTTGCCTTGCAATGCAATGTACATGCAGTACCTTGCATTGCAAGGCATCACAGCTCATATTCGTCCGAACCTGCTCCGGCAACCTGGAATACTAATGCTCAACCAGAATCTCGTGGTGAGCTTGGTAGCAATCTGCTCTGGTAGTGGTAGTACTTTCTTAGGCCCTCCCATCCCATGCCCTCTCGTTAAGACCAGGAGGCCTGCACATGCTCAGCCCTGCAAAATATATCGATCACTCTTGGCTATTATTTGAGATACTTTGTCATTAATAGTTGGTGGGGGATCGCGCTCTCCCTTCCTAATGACATGATCGTTGGTTAAGTCGATCTATCTTCCAAAGCTTTTGGACCAAAGGCCTAAGGCCATCCTTTTATAGCCTAGATCTGGACTCTGAATGAGCACATTAAACAAATCACTCTGCGTACTGACTCTATGTTTATTCTCTCTCAGATAACAGATTCTGATTACGTCAGTGCCTTTCCAACCGCAGTACTGTATGACATTTATTGCAGTACTACAGATTTCCATACTTTTACTCTGGATTTAGATCCAAAGGACCTCCTTCGAGACACTATTTCCATTGCTCAGCTGCCTATCAAGACGGGATTGTTTCCACGAAAGAATGGTTGTTATATGATAACGGTACTAATGAGTCTTTTTTCTTTTTTTTTTTGGGCAAATTTTGTGCATAAGCTGCATCTCTGGGGATCGGATGCTGTAATATTAAAGCGTGCTATGTGCTGAACCAAAATTATTGTCTGGAATCCTCATTTTGATCTCCAGCGATTTTGCTTATATGTCGGACTTACTTTTATTTTGTTTGGAGTCACAAAATGCAACTCAGACGACCTAATAATATAAGATTCACTTGGTGAGACACCATTAAAGAGACCAACAACCAGTTTTAAAGTAATCTTCTCTTGTTATCTTATCCACCGGATCTTTAAAAATTGCATAAGAAATAGGCCACGAAGGCTTTGCCTTAAGACCATGAAAGAAAAGTTGTTTTCTAATGAATAAGGCCGCCCATGCATGTGTGTCCTAAATCCAAGAGATGTGTCCAGTTATTTATTTTGACGGTTGCTACTTCTTAATAACTAAGATTTAAAACCATACTAATGAATTGTTTATGACCTATAATCAAATCTTAGGATTAGCATTATTCGCCAATTGCTTTCGTTACTTCATTTCGTTCCTTTGCCAGCTATTTTGTTTTACGTATAATTTGATTTACAGTTGAACCAGGCAAGCAGTCAACCGCATCACATGCCAATTTATTCGATGAGATACAAAATTTTGGTTTATCTTCTAGGACGTGGCCCAGCCAGGTCACATGCCACCTGATTACCCAAATTATTTAACATGATGCTACTTCTCACAATCTTAGGACTAAAGAAAAATACTCAACAAGCAGTTTTCCCACACAAAAAAAAAAGGGCCCTGGAAAACATGGGACTTTTCTCACAATTAAACATGGGACTTGTCCGCGTCTGGCAGGTTAACTGTTTGATGAAATGTCTGACCCGGTAGAGTTAACTCCAAATGCAGCGCATACCCAGTTAGTAGAGTTTAAGGTGGCCAGGTGAGACCACTGGCAGAACCACGTGAGAACTAGGGGCTGGCTAGTGCACCCCATGAGCTTTTGAGAATTTTTTTTTTCTTTCGGGAATTGCACCCAATCCCCACCTTCTCTCTCCCCGTCCCCTCTCAGTCTCTCACTTCTCTCTCTCTCTCTCTCTCTCTGACCGGCGACTCACTCCGGCCGTGACGACGGACGACGGTGACGGCCACTGGCCGAGCACGAGCTGCGAGCCTGTGACCAAATCTGGACGCCGGATCGTTTCTCGAGCTGTGCGACTGACGGACGACGGCTGTGTAGGCGATGCCGCGAGGTCCCGACAGGGAGGACTGACTGACAGCGACCGACGACTAACTGGCGGCGAAGTAGCTTCTCTGCTGACTGTTGTGCGCCTGTGTTGTGACTCTGTGAGTGTGGTCTACTGGTCTGTGAGGTAAGCTGCTTGCCTACTTCTTTAATTTCTTGAAATTATAGTTTAACTTCAGTAATTGATTATATAGAAATTTAAAAAATATGTTTTGTTAATTTGCTTGCTAATTCTTAATTGATGGTTATTTAGCTTTGTTGGAAGAGCATGCCTTGTTAATTTGCTTTGCTAATTTTTAATTGGCAAACTACTTTTCTAATTCATAATTTGGTGCATAAATAGTTTATAATTGTGTTGGCATGTAACGTTGAGCTTGAGCCTGTTTGGCTATTTAATTTTAAAATTGGGAGGTTGAAAATGTACCGTTTTGTTGGAATTTGATGTTGTGTTGAGATTGAGAGGTGAAGCTTGAGGTTGTTGGGTAACCTGTGGGAGGTTGGATTATGCCTGGGGTGCAGCAACTCTTGTGTACCTGTACCGAGCATTGCACAAGGCAACGAGGCCCAACTCCAAAGCTATATGTGCATGTCTCTCGCTATTGCAGGTATATCATATAAATCTTGATTACGTGTTCGATTTTTTTTGTTGAATTGACACTAAATTTTGACGATACTTTATATAATTTGTCTTTGCTCTCAGGTGTGGTCTTATGAACACCTTACTACTGGTGCACCCAGGCGTAGGGACGGAACCGATAATGTGTGACCTCGATTGTGCGCCTGGGAGTACAGCCGGAAGGACAGCCACTATCCGACGAAAGACGATCCCTATCACAACATTACGTACTATCGGGGGGAGCTCAACTCGCTATCTCCGGGCTAGATACGTTGGGCACCGTACAAACATTTGGAACGACGGGTGGGAGAGTCGTTCGTCTTCACGCTCTCCGAGTTACAACGCACACCCCTGATCCATTTTGAGGTCTCAGAGTGGCAGCTGCCAGATCGCGCTATGCGCCATTTTGACTGCCTGCAAGGGTTCCCAACCGATGCCCCAAATATGAGGGTTAACAAGAACCCACCGAGTGTCAGACGATTTGGCAAGGCGAATGCGCATGACTTGTGCGCACAAAAAATTGAGGTTTGGAATTCTTGGCAGGACACACTGGTGGCCATTGTGTCGGAGCCTGACCCCGTGATCAGCACCGAACAGTATAATGAGTTGTACTACCGCATCACCCAGAGGAGAGTAACCCCAATAAGGTTTGAACGCGGGGAGAGGTACCACCCTAGGGGTCAGATCGATGAGCGTATGGCATACGATCTGGTAAGTTGCCCAACAACTGCTTTTAATTGAATTTGACGATTTTAAGTTGGTGTTTGAAGTTACTTATTTATTATCTCTTTGGGGATGTAGGTTAATGCCTCGCTCGCCTTCTTCCAGAAGTTGAGCGAGCGGAGGGTTATGGTGGATGCAATGGGCGAGGAGCTTCGTTAACAGGCAAATGCATTGGCGTTTGGCTGTGAGAATTCTTTGCGTCAAGCATCGGAACAGCCTTCGGGCGTCAGCCTGGGAATGGGTTATCCGGGGTGGCAGGCCCCTTATGTGAGCGAGGGATACGGTGATCCCTCGGGACAGACTTCGGGGGTGAGCCAGGGATACAGTGGTCCCTCTGAACCGCCAAGCACCATGGGCCAGGCTCAAGCGCGAAGAGTACAGTGCGCCTTCGTGGGCAGGACCATCTGTTGCCGAAAGAGGGCAATATCCCCCGGTCGACCCCCCCGAAGGAGGGCAATATCCCCCGGTCGACCCCCGAGGGCAATATCGCAAAGGGCATCCGTTGAAGCCCCTAAAGCCGTATAAATGCCAAATAATTCGAGAGCGTTATTTTAGCGGGCCTTCCCGAGACAAAGCGTCGTATAATGTGGATCACCCGGAGGGCATGGATTATTGTTGCTCATGGGGAGAAATGTCATCCCTGGCTCCGGGGGATTGGTTAGACAACGGTGTCATCTCTACCTACGTGGAGATTCTGAAGCAAAGGGGTCGGGAGCGGCTGAACGAGTATCCACACGTTTTTATGGTGGATGCTTTTTTTCATAGCCTCCTAGTATCTGAATGGCGTGAGTGGGTCGAGCTAAGGGGGAATAAAAATTTGAGCCAGTGGAGACCGTCCACTAACCTACAAGCGTATCTTACTAGGGATAGTCCAGTGAGCGCAAGGGTTACCGACGTGTTTCTAATCCCATTTTTAGGGGAAAGCCACTGGTACTTGGTTTGCTATGAACCAACACAAAAAATCGTATCAGTCATCAACAGTCTCCACGACGATACTATCTGTTAGCCCTATGGTTGGATAACCTAGGCTTACATCTTGTTTTGATGATAATTACACATTGATTATGTTCTAATGTATGCTTTGAGTGTATTCTTAGTAGGAATATACATGCACACTCATGAAGACACATTTGAAAAGTTGGATAGATGGATTAAAGCCAAAGAAGCTTAAAGTTATAGTGGACATGCTATAGAAGCTTCATCAAGTCCAATGTCGAAGAGCAACAAAGAATGCATCGGCTAAGTTACTATCGATTATAATTGATCATTCCTATTATGTAACTAGTCTTGGTTTGATGCTTGAATTGATGACTATGACCTAAAAATACCTTAGGACACCTTGTGCATTGCATGTGAGTTCATAACCAATCACACAAGTGCGGTTCTTGAAAATAAGTGAACTTTGGAGCTTACTCAGTTTTTCTCAAAAACAAATTTGGTTCTAATCTTTTCATATATTGATAAAACTTTTCATTATCTTTTCAATGCAAAACACGGCACCTCAATCCGATTTTTCTAGAGAAAGTTATGCCCAAAATAGGAAAAGAGGTTCCGTGAGGCAGCTCATTGGCAGTAGGGTAATACAGTCGACTGTATTTGAATCCAGTCGACTGTATTTGAATCCAATGCAGTCGACTGCATTGGTCAAAATTCAGTTCCAACGGCTATTTTCGAGGACAAAACTCCAACGGCTATTTTCGAGGGAATACAGTCGACTGCATTGGATTACAGTCGACTGCAATGGCAGTTTTGCCCACTTTATGCCTATAACGGCTATATTTGATATCTTCTCTATATAAATGATTTGGGGCTTCATCATACACTAGGGAAACCACATTCTAAGCCTCCATTCATTAGAGAAACATCAAGGCTCATAGATTAAACTTTTCTCTCTTCATCTTCATGATTTTACATCATTAAAGAGAGCATCTTTGTGAGCAATTCTTTGATTGAGAGTGAGCATCCTTCAAGTCATCAATTCTCTCATCTCTCTATTTCACTAGAGCTTCATTTGTACTCATTTCCTTTCAAGAGGGTTTCTTTGTACACATTTGATCTTTGTAAAAGGATTGTGATCAAGGCTTGGGTTTGTCAAGTCTTGGGTGAGCTTTGTGGATTCAAGGCTTGTGCTTGGTGTGGGGATATCACCAAGTGTTGTAAGGGTTTTGATCTTGACCCGGAAGAAGATTGTTGCTAGTGGATTCTAGTGCTCTTGCAAGGGACTTCCTTGAAGAGGTGGATGTAGGCTTGAGGGTATATCAAGCCGAACCATTTAAATCTCCTTGTCAAGTATCTCTAAACCCTTCTCTCTTTTCATTATCGTTTTACATTTTTTATGAGATTGAGGTTAGTTGTTTGTTAATTTTTAAAGTAGTCTTAAAACCCTATTCACCCCCCCTCTAGGGTTATTTTATTGGTTTCACTTTCCACATGCATGTGTTGCAGATGTACAAAGCCCAGTTGGATGCTATGGTAATCTTACGATTGTTGTTTAATGCTTATTGTAACTTGCCAATTGTAAATGTTAACTCGTGTCTTACGCCGTTTTCTGTTTCTCGCAGAATCTATTTTGTGCCATGATCCACTCTATCTGTGATCTAAGAGTACCGGCGCGGCCAAAGCTCCAATTTTGATTGAAGAAGGGGAGGCCCAAGCAACATAATACTTCGGACTGCGGCGTCTTCGTCTGCATGTACATGGATTACATTTGTCGGTCTGAGAGCCTCAAGGCGACCGTCTAGAGTCAAGAATGCGTAGAAGGCTTTAGATATATGATAGCTTGACAAATTATGAAAGGCTGGCCTAGAGCGGTTAGGTTTATTGAAAATCCATCTAAGGAAGAGAATCCGGCTAAACATGAGGACCCTTATTGACATTGTAACATTCGAATTAGTTTTTTTAATAAATATTGATTATTTTTATGAAAGCTGTCATTTGTATGATTTGATTTGTGTTGAGATCAGTTGATTTGTGTTGAAGATGATTGATTTGACTGATTTGTGTTGAAATCAGTTGACATTTGATTTGGGTTGATTTGATTAGATTTGATTTGAGTTGACGTATATATTTGGGTTTTTTTTTGCTCTCATTGAATGATTGAATGGTGGGAAACAAAATTGGGGGAAAGTCCTATAAATTGTTTCTGTTGCACCGTCCACTACACAGTGTAGCAGACGCTCGTAGGCTCAAAAATTTTCTAAGTGTTGAAGTTCAGAGTTTATGCTGCGCCGTCTGCTACACAGTTTAGCAGACGTATGGAAAGCAAAAAAAATTTCCAAGTGTTGGAGTTTAGAGTTTCTGCTGCCTCGTCCGCAACACAGTGTAGCGGACGAATAAAAAGCAAAAAATTTTCTAAGTGTTGGAGTTCAGAGTTTCTGCTGCACCATCCGCTACCTAGTGTAGCGGACGTATAGAAAGCAAAAAAATTTCTAAGTGTTGGAGTTCAAAGTTTCTGCTGCACCGTCCGCTACACAGTGTAGCGGACGCATAGAAAACAAAAAAAATTTCTCTAAGTGTTGGAGTTCAGAGTTTCTGCTGCGCCGTCCGTTACACAGTGTAGCGGACGCATAGAAAATAAAAAAAAATTAAGTGTTGGAGTGTAGAGTTTCTGTTGCGACGTCCGCTACACAGTGTAACAGACATATAGAAAAAAAAATCTAAGTGTTGGAGTTCAGGATTTCTGATGCCCCTTCCGCTACACAGTGTAGCAGACGTATAGAAAACAAAAAAAAATTCTAAGTGTCGGAGTTCAGACTTTCTGCTGCGCCGTCCGCTACACAGTGTAGCGGACATGTAGAAAACAAAACAAAATTCTAAGTGTTGAAGTTTAGAGATTCTGCTGCCTTAGTGTTGGAGTTTTTAGACTCTCAGAGCCGTCCGCTACATTGTGTAGCGAACAGAAAGAACACCAAAATTGGAGTTTTAAGACTCTACAGAGTCGTCCGCTACATTGTGTAGCGGACATGGTTATAAATTCGCGACGGAATTTCTGTCGCTAATTCTGTTTTACATATTTTAATTTTTTTATGAAATTAGCGACGGAATAAATGTTTTAGCGACGGAATCAACAATGATTAACAATCAAAAATCATCAATTAACCTAAAATCATCGATCGATAATCATAATTCTCAAATGCACAATTAAGAACCTAAAATTATCAAACAAATAATCAATGTTCAAATAACACAAAATTGTTCAAAATGCACATATCATATGCGATTAATTTGATTTAGGGTTTAATTAGGGCTCAGAGTTCAACATTAAGGGAAATCTTTTTCACAAGTGTTTTGATCAAACACCAGCACTTGAAAATGCATATGCCTCATGAGTTCAAAGATTACAAAGTCTCCTAGATGGAGGTCATGCTGCTGCACGAATTTGTTCCAACCCTCTTCGAAACAAATTTCCTCTTGGCCGCGCTTCTTCTTGATTTATCAAGCCATGACCCCTTGCGGCTGGTTAAAAATGCTTCATTTGATCTCATTGTGGTAAGCAATCTGCAAAAGGCTACCGGTATGGCCTAACATATTCATAATACAGTAAGACATGTAAGTTTTTAACCAAAGATAAAACTTTTAACACACACGAAAACACAGAGAAAGAGGGATGACCTACAAGTTCTGTATGAAAAACCAGGCAGCATGACCTTGAAGAAGTGTCTGCCGATTGAAATGTCCCTATTTACCGAAGCAGAAGCCATCAGGATGATTCTGTCGCCGGAGGTGGCGCCACGTCAGGGGGAGGACGGGGATGTCGTTGGAGGCGCTGTGGCATTGAGGGGGTCGCGGGTGGGTGAGATGTTCAAGACAGATAGAGAAACGGGAGGAAGAAGAATGGCCAATCTGATTAATATTTAACATGAGTTTTAGTGACGTGTTGGAGTTTTAAATTGTGCAGAGACGTCTGCTACATTGTGTAGAGGACACAAAGAACACCAAAAGTTTTTTTGTGCAGAGCCGTTCGTTACATTATGTAGCGGACAAAAAGAACACCAAAAATTTTCTAATTGTTAGAGTTTTAGGATTCTGCAGAGCCGTCCGCTTCATTGTGTAGCGGACATAAAGACCACCAAAAAATTTTAAAGTGTTATAATTTTAAAACTCTACAGAGCCGTCCGCTACATTGTGTAGCGGACATAGAGAACACCAAGATTCCAAATGCACTATGTCCGCTACACTATATAGCGGACGTGGCAAATCAACAAAAAAAAACTTAAACTTGGATATGATGGCTCTCATAGGTCCATCAGAAATAAAATTCCAGTCTTCGGTCGAAAGATTATTAGAAAAAAATTACAAAAAATTATTACAAATGTCGAACATACTTGATGGCTTATACAAAAAATTAAAGGTCCATTGCAGCTTCTTCTTCCTCATCTTCGGCGTCATCTTCTTCCTCGTCTTGCAAACCCCCATAACTTATCCCCAGTGCCTTGTAATGGTTCCGCTTGTCATGGTCGGTCATTTTGTTGCAAAATGCACACCTTTTCAGCTGTTTAGCTTGAGTTGCATGTTCAATAGAGCTCTTCATCCACGTAGATCTCTTGCGGCCTTTTGTTTGCGATATAATTGGATCCAAAGGCCGGATATCATTGTCTTCTTCCTCCCCCGACACATCATCTTCTGATCCCGTTGTAGGCTCGGTGTCAACCGCATTGCTGACTGAAGCTACTTCCAACTGGTCGATGATGGGCTCTTGCTGCTGAGCTACCTCGAGGAGATGTTTATATCCAGCCATTGTAGTAGCACCCTTTACGGACAAACGGGTGAACATCGTCACCAGATGATTATACCGCAACGTCTCTGATTCTTCAAAGTCAGTATACGGGTGCTTCAGAAAGGCAATGGTACCATGCAACCTATTTGCACCTTTCATCCACCGTGGCAGGACATATTTATCGGGGATTGTCCTGATATTCTTCTGGGTGAAAAACCGCAGAATGTGTCTACACAAGATGCCATGGAACTCAAACTTCTTGCAAACACATGTCACCGAGTCCGTCAATGTGTCATGGCTCACCGTATAAATTATGCGCAGCTTCTCATGGACGAGGTCAATCACGAGCGAATAAACCTTGTACTCACGTGAAGACTTTTCTGCCACCTTGTTTATACTGTATCGTCCCGATTTTCACAGCTCTACTTGGTATAGCATGAAGATCTCCTTCGTATAAACTTTGGCACCGTTCAGCTCCAGCGGGGTCTCAAGCAACCTTCTCCTTTGTTTGTACGTGGTTGCAAAGTCTGTAACCCTTTCTTTCACGAATAACGACGCAATCGCTTTTTGTGAGGATGTGACGAAACTCTTCAAATTGGTAGTTGTACCCACATAACTATCGAACATGGCATTCATAGATTCACTCATGCCCGTCGTTTTCATGCCCGCAGAAAAATGCCTCTTCGTGAAAACGCCAATCCATTGCTCTTTGAGCTCGTACAAGTGCTGGAGCCACTCGTTATCTTGCAATGAGTAATCCTCAACAAGCTTTTCCCACCTCTCCTCAAATTCCTCAATCGTTAACGACTTGTTAACGCACTTGTCAATCGTTAACGACTTGTTAACGCACTTGTCAAAATCCTGTTTAAAGTCTGGATACTTTGCATACACGTGATGCAGACGTTCAGGGTATTTGTTGCTTATGTGCCAAGTGCACAAGTTGTGTCGAGTGTCTGGGAAGACGGTAGCAATAGCCTTCTTCATTGCCAAATCTTGATTGGTGATGATAACTTTGGGTGCTTTGAAGTTAATTGCTTCGAGCCACGCCCTAAACAACCATACAAAAGAACCCTCGCTCTCGTCCCTTAACAAGGCGAACCAGAACAGGATGGAGTGATAATGATGATTGACGCCCGTGAAAAGAGCGAACGACATCGAGTACTTGTTGGTACGGTATGTGGTGTCGAAAGTCACGACATCCCCAACATGCTTATAAGCTAGCCTCGAACGACCGTCGACCCAAAAAATTGTGCTAACTCGACGCTCGTCGTCAAGTTTATAATCGAAGGTAAACTGCGGGTCCTCCATCTGCATCCGCTTCAATAGACTCATTATGGATTGAGCATCATTGAGGTCATACGCAGCTCGTCTTTGGGTTCGGACCGCGTTACGAACGTCTGTCATGTTAAATTTTAGATTCTGAATTCCTCCAGCCTGTTCAGCAAGAACATTAATCATGTCGGTAGGTCCTAGCCGCACATTGCTCATTGTCTGAATCAGGCTCCTTGCGACCTTACCCATCTTCTTGTGTCGATACATCTGAAGGGGTTACTAACGGGTGATTGTGTGCCAGTTCCAGACTAGTAATAAGCCAATGATCTTGTTTGAGTTTATAGCTTACGAACATCTTGACCTGGCAATTCGAGTGCGCAAAGTAGTCCCGTCTTCCACGTGAATATCTTATTTCGTCATCACTGTCATCGTTGCCTACGCGTGTCTCATTTTGAATGTGGGTTTCTGCCTCTATGACACTCGTATAAGCGAGATCATATTTTTTTTGTTATGTTGCTTATTCTTGTAGTCTTTATTCTAATGACAAAACCAACCCTCAATGAATACGCTCGAAAACATTCTTCGGCTTCTTCCAATGTTTAAAATGTTCATCCTAGATACGGATCACTGGAACTCGCCACGAAATCAGACATTGTGAAACAAGACCTATGTAGAAATAGATTACGCTTAACTATCAAATGGCGTTTCTTGAACAACCTTCATGAATAGACCAATTTAGGATGACAAATATACCAAACATACCAAACATAATCTCAAAAGTGTCTCCAATTTAACAATTATTAATTTATTGAACATATCAAATTAAAATTACTAAGATAAATAGAAAAATTCATCATGCCAAAACACAACAAACATAATCTCCAAAAATTTAAATTTAACTATAATAAATTTTTTAAAGTTAACGAATTTCAAAAAATTCGAATTTAACTATAATAAATTTATTTGAAGTTAACAAATTAATTTCTTGAACATCATAAATTAAAACTACTTTGATGAATATAGTGATAAATCCCAAAGAAAACTATATATTCATCCAAAATACTTTATCAAGTGTTCACCATTCACAAACTTACCTTGCTTGAGAGAAGCTTGAAGCAAATGTTACTCGAAGCTTGAAGGGAGCTGAACATGGAAGTAAGTGAATCTCAAGGAGATGAAAATGTTAAAAGAGCTGAGAATTAGGGAACTTTTGGGTATAGGTGCTGTAC